>JASAMX010018964.1:0-11131 GCA_030248175.1 Microlaimidae sp. YZB2_3 | reverse complement strand
ATTACAGGCTCCTAAGTTTATTTAAAAAATTTTAAAAAAATTTTTTTTTAAATTTCGTCTTATTTAACTTTCTTTTATCTAATTATCCTATATTTCGTCTTATACTACACTTACAAATAATTTCTTCCATTTATCTCATTTTTTCTATTTAAAAATTTTTATTTTTTAAAATAAATTTTTATAGTCAAAATATTTTTTTCCTTTTTTCTTTATCTTTACAGATGGCTCCGCCCTCGCAGCCGAAGAATCCGACCTAGTACAGCTTCCCGTTCGGGGTGTTCTAACCGTTCTTACCGTTCCCGTTCTAACCTTTTCGACGATCCTAACAAGGTATTTTATTTTATATATTTTATATTTTTATAATTATATGTATTAAGCTTTTTATTGTATTTATTCTCCAGGGTTTTGTTACTTTTTTTGTAATTGTTCATTCTGCATGGCGCGTATTATTTATTCATTTTTAATTTAATTTATTTGTTTTAATTAATTTAATTAATTTTTTTATAAATATTTTTATATATTTATTGTTTTTTTAAAAAATTAAGCTTTATTATTATTTTTTGTCAATTTTTTTAGTCTGTTGTACGTGCTAGAACCTTGCTGCCAAAACTAATTTCCATCTTTTATGCATATTAAGCTTTTTCATTCTTCATTTTTAAAAAAATCTTTTAAGCATTTTGCTAAAATTGTTTTAGTTTAAAAAAATTTTTCAGCTTGTTTCTAGTTGTAAAATAAGTAGAGTAGCCTCTGCTAATGACGCGCAACTATTTTACTAATTTGTCCATTACACGTCCAGAGAAGCGCAAAAACTTTGTTTTTGGTTATATACTACATACTATATTCTTTCTAATTAATTAGGCCTTCTGTCTACTTTTATTATTTTTTATTAATTATTTTCAATTTATTTTTTTTTGCTTAAAGGTGTAAATATTTTTTCTGGGTTTTTCCAAAAAATTTCCGTCCTTTTTGCTCTAAAACTTTTTGTTTTTGCTATTAAAAAAATGCTCTAAGAATAGAGCAGGAAAAAGGGCGATTTCTCCCCGGGCGTGTGTTTAGACAGAAAAGATGTGGACTAGTCTAAGATGGACATTATTTGCACCATAAGAAATATGTATTTGATTTGGCCAGCTGCCCACTGAATACAAATTTCTACCATATGATAATAATTTATTTATACGTTACACAGTACTGTTGCATTTTTTTAGTCTGATGAAATGACAATTAAAAAATTATACTCACAACAATCTTTGACAAGCGCGAAATCGCCACTTTTGCAATTAGAAGGTTATATTTGTATGTGTCAGAAACAACTATAAATTTGAAAAAGTGGTGATTTCGCGCTTGTCAAAGATTGCTGTGAGTATAATTTTTTCAATTGTCATTTCATCAGACTAAAAAAATGCAACAGTGCTGTGTAATTAGTTTAACGTATAAATAAATTATTATCATATAGTAGAAATTTTTATTCAGTGGGCAGCTGGCCAAATCAAATACATATTTTTTATGGTGCAAATAATGTCCATCTCAGACTATAGTCCACATTTTTTCTGTCTAAACCACGCCCGGGGAAATATCGCCCCTTTTTCCTGCTCTATTCTTAGAGCATTTTTTCAAAACTAGTCTACCATTTTTTTAAAATCAAATTAAAAAAGTAACCTTATTTTGTACAGTATTAGCTGCTCAATGACAAAAGTTTACAATCAATTCGTTGCGGAGATATAATGTTTTAACAGTTTTAATATTATCAATAAAAAACGTAATTTTTGTTAATATTACAATGTGAAAATTTTGCCGACATTCTTCATTCTTTATTTATGGTTAATAAATTGAATTTCTAAATTAAATATAAAAAAGTTTGGTCTTAGGCCTGCCTTAGCTATGCAATAATATTTCTAATAGTGCTCGATTATTAACACGAATTTAAAATTATGTTGTCAACAATTTAAATTTGGACACTGAAAAAAGTGGCTCCTAAATAAAATATTGCGCGATTTTTTACCCTTTCCAAAGAGCTCATGTTTATTTTTCATCAATCAGTAACAACGTAAGAATATCGATTTTAAGATTTAAGCGTTTGAAAAAAATTTATTAATCATAAGGAGAACAGGGACATGAATTATAAAATTTATCCAAGTTTTCTTATTATAATTGGCGCGGTGCCATGGGGCTTAATCGCTTTGTGGCGCTCTCGTGCCACCGATGATTCAATTATAATTTTTTAAATAAAAAGAAGAAGATGAAAATTTATTACAAAAAATTACGTACGTTATCTAATTACAGTTGGAGCGGTGGACTGGGGCTAAATCACCGCACCAGCAAGGATTGCAATTATATTTTTGAAATAAAAATAATAATAAGAAGAAGAGTAAGATGAACATGAATTACAAAAACATCCACGTTCTTTAATTATATTTGGCGCAGTGCCGTGGGGCTACACTGCTGCGTGGCGCTTCCGCATCACTAATGATTGCAATTAATTTTTTAAAATAAAGAATCAACAGAAGAAGAAGATAAATATGAATTACAAATTTTGTTTTATCCACGTTCTCTAATTATAGTTGGTGCGGTGCCACGGGGTTAAATCGCCACATGGACGATTAAGGAATATCGATTTTAAGATATGAGTGTTAAAATAATAGTAACAAAAATAAATAGAAGAAGATGAACATGAATAACAAAATTTTCCCAACGTTGGTTAATTATAGTTGGTGCAGTGCTGTGGGGCTAAACTGCCGCGTGGCTTCCCACGCCACCGATAATTGCAATTACTTTTTTTGAAATAAAACTTTAAATTAATTTTTTCATTAGTAAATCAAGAATTAACAAAAAATATTTTATTGTTTTTGCCGTTTTCCGCGCGGTTGAAGTAGATGGCGCTGTGCAGTTTCCGCCACCAATAGAAACCGAGCACAGCCGTCTGCTGTTATTGTGCAGTTTCTATGAGAAGCTGTCTGCTTTGTACAGTCCTTATTGTTGACAAAGGGCTGTTATTGTGCGGCTAGAAGTTTTTATTTTGCTATTTTTTAATTTATTATTTTGATCAGTAAATCGATAACAAGCACCTAAATGAAAAAATTTGCTCCTAAGAAAGTTGCGTAATTCTTTCTTTTTTCAAATGAGCCCATGTTTATTTTTGATCAATCAGTAACGAAGAAGGAATATCGATTTTAATAATTGAGCCTTAGAATAATAATAAGAAGAAGAAGGATATGAACATGAATTTCCAAATTTACCCACGTTTTCTAATTATGGTTGGCGCGGCGCTGCGAGGCTAAATCGCCCGTGGCGCTCCCGGGCCACCCGTGATGAAAATTAATTAATTATCAATTAATTTTCATTTATTCTTGACAAGGTATTTATTTTATTGGAACTTATAATTGTTATATTGCTTAGTTTAACTATAATCTTGGGTGTTTTATTAGCAAAAACATATGTTTTTGATACAAATAGTTGAAAATAAGGTGTTTCAAGAAGTTATACTGCATAGGATAAAACAAAAATCTCTTATTTTAAAATATTTTTGTTATATATACAAACTTTCGTAAGCTTTTTTTTCTTTGAAAGCACCGTTCAGATTAATGATTTGATAATTTTTAAATCCTTAAAATTCCACCAATTCTATATTTCTTAAATAATCACGCAAAACTGGTAAAAAAATCTCTCAAATTTGTATTAACAATTTATAATTTGCAATTCAGCAGAAAAATAAAGAATATAGTTTTAAGTATCAACATAAAAAAACCAATACAATAAGCTCTCCAAATATATATGTATTATATATTGACGAAACAGATTGGGATCAAGAAGTCTAAAACGTCGTCTATTCAAGAATAGGGTAGGGAAATAGATAAGATTTAGTTTAATGGAAGAAGAAAGATAATGAAGTGAGATAACGGTTTTTGTTTAATTTAACTCTAAGCCTCCAGACTGGATGGATGGTCGAGATCTTTTAACAATGTGAAATATTAAAAACGCCATAGTTCCGTTTATAACTGTACTTATTACATGCGAATAGAGGGTTATCGACGCGCTTTAAAATTGTTTAATTAAAGTCTGTGTAGGAACCCAGTGGATCTGTTTGAGTCCAGTTTGTGAACGCAATCTGACCACTGCTTTTTAGAAACTGCGGGAGCTGTTCGCTCAAATTGTGTTAGCATCCATATGACATTTTCTGTTAATCACTTTATTAAGCTAATGAAGCGATTAAAAAGTTAAAAACATTTTGGGTGTAATAAAGCGATTATCTCAATTTTATCGATTAAACAACAAAACTGTATTGATTTGGAGACGGAAGAGCCACGGATACTAAAGAGCCACAATTTTGGGACCTAAGAGCATACATGGGCACGGGGGGGTCGGGAAGGGGTTAACCCCACCCACAAATTCTGAGAAGAGGGGTTTAACCCCCCCCCACTCAGAAGTGGGGGGGAGAAGAAGTTAACCCCCCTCAATTTTGGAAAAATTAAGAAAAAAAAGTGTTAAAATGACTTCTAACTGCCTCCAAACTTAAGTTTTGAGGTCAAAATAAATTTTTAAGCAATAAAAAGCTTAAAAATCCATTAAAAAGGACTTTTTGACCTCAAATTAGCGTTTTTTACCTATTTTTCTTTCAAAATCGAAAAACGATATGGGTAAATTGCAATCCAGAAAAAAAACGATATGGGTATTTTGCGTTTCTCAGATTTTAACCCCCCCTAATTTGGGGTTTAACCCCACCCACTCCGGACCAACTTGCCCATGTATGCCTAAGAGCCGCACTTTTTGGGACCAAAGAGCCACAAAAAGGTCACCTTAGAGCCAATGGAGAAAAGCGAAGAGATTAGGAGAAGGAAATGGCTGGACCTTAGAGCTGGGTACCAAAGAGCCCAAAAGGGAGAGACATATGTAGTGACCAAAGAGCCAAAAGTGACAAAACTGTTTAAAAATAACGTTTACATGCGTAAATTGACATCGTAAGAGGGACTAATGAGCGAAACGTAAAAAAACCATTAATAAAATAACTTTTATATATAAATTCGAATGTTTTAAACTTTAATTCGTCACACATTTACGACAAAATTTTATTCTAATTAAGCAATATCTTTCTTTCTGCTTATGTGTAATGCTAAAAGTGTTTCTCGACGACCGATAAAGCGACAACGTTTGATTTTTTTAGGCGTGTTTGTTTAGCAATGCCACGCAAGAAAGTCAATTTTCTTCAAAATTGAGTTTAGAAAAAATTACAAAAATTTTCAAATATTTAACACAATTATTGTTCCTAACTTCCAATATCATGCCCAGGAGCTCCGACCATTAAAAACGGAGGGAGTTCTGGAGCTCTGCCCTTTAAATGAAGGATTTTAAGTTTATTAAAGCTTGAAATACATTTAAAATTATTCTACTTGTATTTTTAGCGTTTTAAATAAGTTTTGAAAAAATAAAATAAAATTTACATTATTTTATTTGGCGAATAAAAAATACAATCAGGAAAATCTATAAATCTATAAATTATTAAGAAAACAAATTATTTGTAAAAAACGCATAAACATTGGATTGATTAAAAAAAATTAATAAAAATACAAATGTTTTAAAGTTTATTGTAATGTGTTGCAATAGTAAACCTGTTAAATTAATTAAAAAACAATAAAACATGTCTCTAAAGTCCCCTCTAATGTGTTTATTTAAAAAATTACGCCTTATAACGTTATTAAAAGAACAAAGCGCCTTCAAAGACTCTAAAGCCCCTTTTTTGGCTCTTTGGTCCTAAAAAGTGAGGCTCTTAAGTTCAACTCTCAGACCTTTTGGCTCTCACCTCAGAATTGTAATAGCTTTGAAATGTCATATAGTATTCGTGATCACGTCATGCTCCATGGGATCGGTTGTGGGAGGAGCAGCGGTAAAACAGGGCTTCAAAATGCAGGTGCGAATATGGCTAAAAAAACGCCGCGCGGGCGCGTTATTAGACATAAATGCGGGCGTCCCTTTATGCGCGCGGTGTCCTTTTATGCGCGCGGGATTCCTTCCGTTTAGAACAATGGATTTTGATCAGCGTGATTTTGAGTTTTTCATGATTATCTCCCATTTATTTTTTTGCCTTTCGTTCTGGCTGCTTGGCTCTTAGGTACCCTTTTTTCGGCTCTTTGGTACCTAATTCTAACGTCCTATGGCTCTTCTGGCCTGTAACCAAATTTTACACCAAAAAAAGCTATTTTTTTTTAAATTCAAAATATTTTCTGTATTATCTTGTAAAAAAAATTTATATATTTGTGAAAGTTTTTTATATGAAAAAAATACAGTAGAATATGCTTTTGAAAAATTTATAAAAATTATATAATTATAACTTTCTTTCTTATTTCAAGCTTGTTTAAATTAAAGTTACTTTTAAAAGTGGCCAAAATTAAAACCAAAAGCCTTAATTTCCACATCTTAAAAAATTAAGTAAAAGTCAGCCTAAGCGCTACACTAAATTTCTGAACAAGATTTTGCTTCGTTCAAAAAATTTTTTTGTCTCTCCTTTTTTTGTGCGAAAAAAAACAAAACAAAAAAACAAAAAGTCGCAATTTTCACTACAAGAAAATTAACACTGCGTTGAAAATCGCTACGCAGAAAAACTACCAGAAGAAAATGGCGAATTTTCGCTAAAGTCGCACAAACTTGCGCATGTGCGATTTTTTTTTAGCAAAATTTTGGTTAATTCTAGCAAAAATTAAGTATACAAAACTGGCATTTTGTTGTGTTATAGATTTTATTGAAATACTGAAACTTTTACTAACTAATAATTATAAAAATTTCGAGAAAAACATTTACCTCCTACAAATAAATGGCGAAAATTAAAGCTTGGTCGATTCGATATTAAGTCAAATAGCCTAAATAACATAAATCTGAATAAAACCTAACGTTAATTCTCCGAAATAAAACTAATGATAAATTCTTCATCCATCATGCACATTGCATATAAAACTTGATTCATACTTTATTAAAACTCTGAAAAAGACAAAGCCCCAGAATTTCGATTCTATGTCATCTAAAAGTCATTTTTGAGTTTTGGCTTTGTCAAAAAAACAAAACTGAAAGTCTTTGGACTTTCAGTTTCAGTTTAGTTTACTTCAAATTTTACGACAAATGAAAAATTTATTCATTGAGAAAATTATAACCGAACTTATAAAAGGGATCTAGTTATGAAAAAAATATTGGGATAAAAAACAAATTAACAATACAACTGAAATGAAATGAATAGAAATTCAGCATTTTTCAAGGACTACAATAAAGAATTAATTAAGAAATAAAAAAACGCATTTTAATTTAAGACCAAGCAAAACAGGTAAATAAATTTTACAAAAACTGTTTTTACAAGACAGAATATACATCAATACTAAAAAATAGGAGAAAAAAGTAAAGATTAGTAAAAGATAAAACCAGGCAATTAGAAGAGTAAGCACAAAGGCTACAAATCATGATATTGTCTAGTAGTGGATTTCAAAAGTACTTCACTTGTACGCAAAAAGTGGCTGCTTTTAAGAAATAAAAATTAATTGCTAAATTTTTGTTATTTCCGCATATAATTTTTTGGCGATTCATTTTTGCATTTAGTCTAATTAATCATTTTAGTCATTTTTTTAGATAAACGTAGCAGACGTTACAGACTTTTTTTCATTTCAGCTACATTTAAACACTAAATAAAATGATTTGATTCTGGGAACATAGAACCGAGGGCGTATGAAATCTGAAGAACTTGAAACCGGAGGAATTTCAGGGTCGGGGAACTTGGACCTATCTGTTTGAAGTCGCGAAAATCGAAAGCTTAAACAAAAACCTATTGTGATGCCAACTTTTAAATGGGACAAGTTTAAATTTCTTCCTCATATTTCAAATAGCCAATGAACCAGCGCTGACTTTTTGAAGAGATAGGTTTTATGAATGGCAAACAGTCTACCGAAGTAAACCATTGCTTGTTTTTTGTCTATTTTTTCAAAATCAAAATCTTTGTAAAGCTTTGTGCGAAAAAAATTGTGGTTCTCAAACCATGCGTTTTAGTTAATATAACTATTATAACAGGCATTAATCAGACTTTAAATTTAAAATTAGCTACTTTGCATTAAAAAAAGTTTACATTCCGTTTTGGAGCAATATTTAAGCTAACTTCAAACTTATTTCAATTAAAAACAATTGATTTAAACGTATATCACTCTTTTAAAATGTTCTCTCTGCTTGCTATTAAGAATCTCCTTATTTTACCTTACAGTCTTTACGTCTGTCTTCACTTAATTTTGTTTTGTTTTTGGCTAACCACCCGTCCCCCCAAGCAAAATTATACAGACGTCTATTTGAAGAACCCGGTTCCAAACTTTCAACAAAATAACTTGCCAGAAATCTCACTACATCAATTTAACAACCACAAAAAATAAAACTTAGTCGTATTCAAATCATTTAATAGGGATTAAGCTTTAAACTAATATAAAAAGTTTAAAAAAACTAAAAAAAAACTCTCCGCAATATAGCGGGCCGTACCGTGCGTTTTAGTTAATATAACTATTATAACAAGCATTAATGAGACTTTAAATTTAAAACTAGCTACTTTGCAATAAAAAAGTTTACATTCCGTTTTGGAGCAATAATTAAGCTAACTTCAAACTTATTTCAATTAAAAACAACTTATTTAAACGTATATCATTCTTTAAAAACGTCCTCTCTGCTTGATATTAAGAATCTCCTTATTTTATCTTACAATCTTCACGTCTGTCTTCACTTAATTTTGTTTTGTTTTTGGCTACCCACCCGTCCCCCCAAGCAAAATTATAGAAACGTCTATTTGAAGAAACCGATTCCAAACTTTCAACATAAAAACTTGCCAGAAATCTTACTACATCAATTTAACAACCACAAAAAATAAAACTTAGTCGTCTTCAAATCATTTAATAGGGCTTTAAATAATTAAGCTTTAATATATAATATATAATATATACATAATAATAATTAAGCTTTAAACTAATATAAAAAGTTTAAAAAAAACTAAAAAACTCTCCGCCTTATAGCGGGCCGTAGTGCCGATCTATTCACGAAAGCTATACGGAAGATTGTTATAGCCAACCCTACAGATATTGAAACCGCTGGTCCAATAGCGATCAGCTATATGCTTCTCCAGCCCCGATCCATTTGAGAATGGAAAGAAGAAGAAGATAAAATCTTCGGATTTAATGGCGCGGGGACGATAATATAAGCGTCAAGAATACCCCCATCGCTACACGCCAGAACGAATAGAAACCGGTATAAAATCCACGCGACTGCGACTTTTTGCGAATAATATACGCCAAAACGAATAAGGGCGATATGAAATGCAGGTGATTGTGACTTTTTGTCGATAATATTACCGTTTCTATATGTCTGAACGAATAAGATTCGTAAGAAATGATTGTGGCTGTGACTCTTTGCTAATAATATCGCCGTCGTTATACGCCAGAACGAATTAAACTAAAGAATTAATAAATAAATAAATAGTAAGTAATACAAAAGAACAAGTATATAAAAATAAATAAATAGTATACAAAAACACGCAACTGTAATATTTTTTGTAAATTCAAAAAAAAACCAATTCGGTTAACCAGAATAAATCGCAGGAGAAGTTGAATTGCGAAGATTTTGACTTGTTTTGCGGGAGTTAAGATGGTGTGTAGTGCTTACTACAGCAGAATAACTCGCAAACTGTACAAAAATAACCCTACAAAATAATTTGCAAACCGTAAAATAACTCAAAAATAACTGTGACTATTTTTACATTTATAAATGTACAGTAACGCCTAGCTCGCCCCGGAGTGACAAGTGACAAATGACAAGTGCTTACACAGCAGCGACAAATGACAGTGCACCGGTTGTCACTACGGTGTGAACCACCTTTTAGTGTGCAAATAAAAAGTCCCCGTTCACGTTATTAAATCACACTAATTCTGACTTATTCTACCGTTTAGCAATATAAAAAATATAAAACAAATAAAACAATATTATATTCAGCAAACATTAATAGTTATAATTCATTAGAATTATTGTTTTTAATTTTTATATATTAAAAATTTAAATGAGTACAGATGTGTTTCAGTAAACATTTCCGCGGGATGGTATAACATCATCGACAAACCTTTGTTAAATCACTTCTATATTCTGATGAATTCTTGCGCCGAAAATACTGACAGATAATAATTTTTGGTTTTTCCGCATTAAATCTGATTCAATGTTTTTCGTTGCGAAAATTAAATAAAAATTACTAATTTGACAAAAAAAATAGCACCAATTTATAAAAATATTATTGACCAACGCATAATAAATAAGAACTGCTACAAGTACGCGCTTAACGCTAAAATAAACAGTAATGGTAACTCGAAGTTAAATAAAAGACGATAACGTACAACTTTACTTTATCTGACATTATCTTGCTATTGTAACGGTGGCTTTTTTCAAAACACGTCTATGATAAAGATAAAACACTACAAAGCCCTACAATATGTATGTGTGTAATATAACATTTTTCTAAATTTTTGCAAACGGGATGGAATTTAGAGTGTACAAGTATATACTGTAGATATGCTTGTCTTAATTTTTAATGCCCAATCGGTTATACAAATAGAACCAACGCATTTTTTTCACATATTGATCCATATACTATTAAAATTTGTTTTTAGTGTTTAGGGCTAATAAGAATAGAAAGCTTGTTAAAGTGTGAGTTAGTGATGTTATTAATCTCCAATACCCTACTCCGGAGCCGAGACCATTTGAATCGAATGAAGTTCTGGAGCTTCGGAGCTTAACCCTTCAAACTAGCGATTTCAAGCTCATTTAAATTTTCATCGTTTTTTATATATAATTTGAAAAAACTTTGACAAAATGTCAATGAAATCAGTTGAAAATTTTGGCAAAGTTCCCACTCTCGGACCTTCGGGGAACATTACGACTTGAATTAGTTATAATATAATGTATTATACTTCAGAACAGTTTAAATACAGATTTGTGTGAACAAAAAACTGCTTTATTTTTGCATGCGCAACTGCAACTTCTTGCATAATATTTTTGGAATATTCCTTTATATAATGTGATTTTAATCTTTTTCTTTAAATGTTATGTTAAAATGCCTGTATTTACCATTTACAAAGCTTGAAGTACATTA
>JASAMX010018963.1:0-24226 GCA_030248175.1 Microlaimidae sp. YZB2_3 | reverse complement strand
GGGCTTGTTGATCTAGAAAACTTTTTGCACTTTCAAAATCAAAATTATTGTTTTAGAGGTAATAGTCTTAAACTTAAGCGAGTTACAATTCTTAAAAACGATTGTCAAAAATATTTTTTAGTGAACGTGTAGTAAAAATTTGGAATTCCTTGCCCAATAAAATTGTTTGCAGCACCTCTTTTTATTCTTTTAAAAAAGAACTAAACACTGGTGATCTGAGCCGTTTCTGCATTGTTTTTAATTAACCTAAATTGCTTATATTACTTGTTTTTAAACTTAAATTGTTTTGTTAATTTTTCCCACTGGTATTTGTGTCTAAAATGTTTTTGCTTATATTTTACTTAACGTAAATTTAATTTCGATTTGACTCATTAATAAATAGTTCTAATTTTTATTGTAATTTGATTGCTTTTATTACTGTATTTGTATTTTGATGTTTGTAGGGCGGTAACTTAAGCGTGTTCTCACCTTTACCTGCCCAACCCATCTATTTTGTAATTAATTGTACTTCTACCATGTATAACTTTAAAATGACAATTTTCTTTTTTATATATTCAAAATAGTTGTGGTAAAATAAATAAATAAATAAATAAATAAAAAATCAATATTCCTTCATCAATTACGTAAATTTTGTATTTTAAATTCTTCTTACTATTATTATTATTTCTATATTTTTACTATAAAATGAATTCTCCATGTGGCGCGGGAGCGCTACATGGAGATAAAGCCAAGGGGCACCGCGCAAACCAATTAAAGAACGTGTGTAAATTTTGTATTATGTTCTTCTTCTTATTATTAATACATTATTTTTCAAACGCTTATTTCTTAAAATCGATATTCCTTCCTTGTTACTGAATGATCAAAAAGAAGCATGGGCGCTTTGAAAAGCGTGAAAATTCCGCAATAATTTTCTTAGGAGCCACTTTTTATTGATAAATGATCCGTGTTCTATTGATAATATTAAAACTGTTAAAAAATAATAAATTATCCGTGTTCTATTGATAATATTAAAACTGTTAAAAAATATATCTCGTCAACAATATTATTATAAACATATGTCATTGCTCAGCTAAAACTATAGTTTATTAGGCTCTTTTTTATTTTGATTCAAAAAAGGGTAGACTAGCCTTGAAAAATGCTCTATCAGTAGAGCTGGAAAAAAGGGAGATTTTTCCTCGGGCGTATTTTTAGACAAAAAAGATGTGGACTAGTCTGAGATGGAAATTATATGGACCATAGGAAATTTGCATTTTGTTTTGGCAGCTGTCCACTGAATAAAAATTTATACCATATGATCGATTCGTTTGTACATTGAACTAATCACACAGCACTGTTGCATTTGGCGATGGCAATGGCGATTTCGCGCTTGTCAAAGATTGCTGTGAGTATGATTTTTTCAATTGACATTTTATAAGAATAAAAAATGCAACAGTGCTGTGTGATTAGTTCAGTGTATAAACGAATCATTATCATATTGTAGAAATTTTTATTTGGAGGGTAAATTTTCTATAGTCCACATAATGTCCATCTCAGACTAGTCCACATTTTTTCTGTCTAAACATATGCCCGGGGAAAAATCTCCCTATTTTTCTGCTCTATTCTTAGAGCATTTTTCAAGGCTAGTGATAAAAACATACAGAGAATTTAAAACCATGTTGGAAAGTTTCGACTAAACGGTTTCTCTTATTAACCCGTTCCAATTTTCCGTTTCAATTTGCTCCCTCACTGGGCACTATTCGCGCAAAAAAAAAAATTATGTATGACAGTAGTAAAACCTAGTTCATGCGAAGAGCTTATCGCGGCAAGGTTTACGTACGACATTTGTCATACGAAAATACCACCACCGCGAGACGAAATTTTACCTTTGTCGTACGAAGGTTTCACGGTTGTAAGGGGGAAAAAGGCTTTAACGGGAACGGGTTAATTACCTTCAATATATATACATAAAAGTAAACTAAAGCAAAGCTTTTAAAAGACTACTAAAGGTAAACCCAACGTGGCTGCAACAGTTGTTCGTTGGACTGAAAAATTCCCCCCATTAAGTAACCACCAAATTACGATAATAATCTGACGTCACTCGTATCAGCCAATCAGAATTCAGAAAATGAAAGTTTTAAAGTAGAAATCAACTTCAGATGGTTGTTTAGGAATAATTCTTATTTTGTGACATAAAAAAAGAAAATAGTTGTTTAAATGAACACTTGAACACACTGTTGCAGCTACGTTTGGTTTGTCTTTAGATACAATATACAAAAAATAAATAAGGGACGAAATCAGTTTTTAAAAAAATTTTTATAGTAAATAGAGAATAAAACCTTAAGCAACTTGAAGGTTTTATCAAAAATATATATACCGAAAAATGTGAAACTCCTTTATAAATTATTAAGTCAGAGTAGGCCGTTATAATGGGCCAGTCTATTTAAATGGCACCCTCCAAAATAATAACATAGTTGCCATTTTAATTAGTGCGAATCAAAATGTACATGAACCATTATAATAGCATTTAATTTCATTTCATATATACTCACGGACACATGTAATACTGTCCTGGCCGCATGAGTTTCTTCTTGTCGGTCATAGTATTACACTTGTGATGTAAATGAGATGAAATTAAATCAATAAATGCTATTGTTTTCTTCTCATTTTAATTCGCGCGAATTAAAATGGCAACTATGTTATTATTATGGAAGGTGCCATTTAAATGGAGAAACTCATTATAATGGCCTATTCTGAATTAATTTTTTATATAGGAGTTGCACTTTTTTCGGTATATTGATTGTTTTTGGTTTTATTACTTTTTTTTGAATTCAAAGACTTTATTAATATTTCTACACAAATATAGTATTTTGAATTATAAACATTAAAATAGATATTAACTTGTGTGATATTTTTTTTAATTACCATTAAAAAATAAAATACTAATTGTTTTGAGTTTTATTTTTTATTATAAATCTTAAATTGTAAAACGTAAAATTGTAAAAAGTGTAAAACCTATTCTAGCTAAAGGCACTAAATTTAGATTACCTAAACCTTTTAACTGGAATGAGGTTAATGTTTCAATAAATAATTCTCTATATATTATTAATAACTGGTTTGTGAAAAAATACAAAATTATTAAAGTAGACTTACAACCTTTTAATAATAAATTCGCTTTCATCATTAACAACCGTATTCAGTTTTATAAAAATAAATATAAAAATAAAGCCGGCTTAAATTTAGACTTTATATCAGAAAATGAAATACGTAATAAATGCAAAAAACTACATAGCAAATACATTATTAC
This sequence comes from Microlaimidae sp. YZB2_3, assembly GCA_030248175.1. Lineage (NCBI taxonomy): Eukaryota > Metazoa > Nematoda > Chromadorea > Desmodorida > Microlaimidae > Microlaimidae sp. YZB2_3. The sequence continues at coordinate 20,943 of JASAMX010018963.1, read as the reverse complement.
TCAAGCCGATAAAACTACAAATAATTTTGTATTTATTTGCAAAAAATTTTATGTTAAAATGTTGTGTGAAGAGCTTGGTATAAAAATCACTGACAACAATATAAGTATTACTGGTAATAACATATATGAATTTATAGATAATATTAATGAATCCAACTTAATAGAGAAGCATGCTAAAATTGCAGATTTGTACAATTGTAACATTTCGGATGATTGTAAAAAACTTCCTATTTTATTTGGTAATGCAAAATTACATAAAAATCCAGCTAAACTAAGATTTATCGCGGGAGCCAGTAAATCTAGTACGAAAAGCATCTCATTATTGCTAGGAAAAATATTAACATTTTTTCAAGAACACTTTCATAAATATTGTAATTCCTTAAAAAATAAAATCGGTACTATGCACTGGTCCATTAATAATAGTTTACAGGGTATAGAAAAAATTCATGATGTAGAAAAAATACGTTGTATTAATACCGGGGACTTTGGTACTTTATATACCAATTTTGAGCATCATATTATTTTTGATAATATCTTTAAACTCATTGATCTTCTATTTAAAAACGCCAAAAAACAATATCTAGCAGTAGGATATTATAATACCTTCTATGTGGATAATAATATTACCTATAAAAATACTTTCTCAATAGACGAAATCAAAAATCTTATTAAATTTGTGGTAGATAATTGCTATTTAAAATTTGCCAATGTTATTTTTAAACAGAAATCCGGCATTCCAATGGGGGGCAATGCATCACCACAAATCGCCGATCTTGCATTGTCCTTTATGGAATTTAGTTACTTAAAAGCAAATCCTCATGAGCGCTCTATATTATCTACTTCCATAAGATACGTTGATGACATATGTGTGGTTAATTATCCTCAATTCTCAAATATTAGTAAAAATATATATCTCAATTGTTTACCTTTAAATGATACTATCATCTCCGCAAATAAAATTAACTATTTAGATTTATCTATTAATATCGATAATAACAGTTTAGATATAGATGTTTATAATAAGACAGATGATTTTAGTTTTAAAGTTATCAGATATATTGACAAAAATAGTAACGTTACAAAAAGATTAGGTTCCGATATTCTATATGGGCAATTAATTAGATTTATGAGGATATGTTCAAATAAAAAATACTTTAGTAATAAATGTAAAGACATATTTTTACAATATCTCTTGCTGGGTTATAATCATTCTGAAATTAAAGATTCCTTCCTACGACTTTTCAAAAACTATAGGGCCTCTTTCATCAAATTTGAAATCTATTGTAAAAAAGATGCTAACAGATTTGCTAATCTCTGCTTCAGCTAATAAATACAGAAAATAATTTATTAACGTTCTTGGGATATATGATTATTAGTTTCATCCTTAAAAACTTATTACTTAACACTAAACTCTCGCTTAAAATATTTATGCTCCACATATAACCAATGTTTTCTCTCTAAATTAATATATAAATAACTATAAGTTACTTAATTAAATTCACTTAGGATAAAGGCATAATGTTGTTACTAATAATGGGTTTCTAAAATACTAATAAAACTAATCTTTTTGTATCATGTTGTAAAGGATTGGAGGAGAGAACCTCGCTGAGGAGTCGCGCTTCTCTCTGGTCTTGTATATAGTCTATACGAGTTTAAAGCAACGAAATAGACTATAATGATAAATTGCTACGTTTGGCATTATTGCTTCAATCTAAAAAATGTTAAAACCAAAATTTTAAAAAACTTTTCTATCCCAAACTATACAGTATAACTATTTTTCAACACAAACATAATAACTTTATGTATTCAATTGTAGCAAATTATCATGTGTTCATATATGTATACTAATGGAATGCTATAAATAACTATTAACACTAGAATAATTCTATTCTATAATGTTTTATTTGAATATATACTATAAATGATAACTCTCTTATTAAACGAAGTATCATATATACACTCTCTTGACACACTTTGTAGTTTTTACATTTTTAAAAAATTTTACATTGCCATAATAATCTTCATAAACCATAATAAACATTATATACTTACATGTCAACGTACCACTCAAGACATAAAATAAACATAAAAATACAAAATAATTTTACATCACATCACATTGTGTTGATATATATAAGTATATGTATATACATAGGTTACATAAGCTTATTAGTCAATTTGTGTTTTTTTTATTTCACTTAAAAACATATGTTTGTAAGTTAACCTACTTGGTTACTATATGTTTAGGCACTTACGTATGTATACATATTTTTATCATTAATAAATATTTCATTCTTCACAATTTTTATAACATCATCCCCTCTTCCTTTCTATTAAATAAGAGCTCTTATTGAGCCTTTAAAGTCATATCAGATAGCTATGTTCATTGATATCTTGTTAAATTTGTATTTCATATTGGCGACAAATAAGTCGCAGAATTGATGTTGTTGATGAAAAAAAAAATAAAATAAAAAAAGAAAAAAAAATAGAAAAAGAAAAAAAAGGAAAAGAAATAATGATATGATGAAAACAGTAGAATTAAACTAAGCATAGACTATGCTTAGTATAATATTAATTCTGTTATCTGATCATTAAAAAAAAAATCAGGTCTAACTAAAGAAATTTAAACAGAAGAAAAACACATTATTTTATATGGTTCTTTCAGGTTCCATACATTTTTACGGAGTTACCCAGACTTAATTTTTGTATAGTATACTGCTTAAAATTACATTGAAATTTTGGATATGAAAATAATTGTATTCATATCATGAGGAGATCATGACGTTTCTTTTAAAATAAGTAAATTTTTTAATGTTTTATATCTTTGATAAATGACATTGTATTCAATGCATTAAAAGGCGGAAATTCTAGCAAAAGACAAAACAAAGTTTCGAAAAAACGCCTTATATTGGAATAGTATAAAGCTACATAAGTCTAAAAACTAAATGCCAGAAAAACTGAAACAAGTCTCTTTAAAACCTGTAAATTAATAACAAATTTTGTGAAATTTTCAGAAAAACAAAACCGAATAAAAACAATACGACTAAAAGCTTTAGTTTGCGTTTTTTTAATCATTAATAAAACTTAATTCACATAAATTTCTCTCAAAGTGGATTACCTTTTACATGAGTTAAACAGCTGTAAATACCACAGTATTAGTTAAGTTACACGTCGTCAAAACGATACAAAAAAAAGTATAACGCAAGCGTCACAGTAACCATTAAAAATTTCTGTCAAAATAAGTTATCGCATTGCGCATTAAATTTTGTAATTTATCCTTATTTTCGTATAAAACTTAACACACCGCCATATTAACAGCTTTTTAAAATCAAAAGTTCTAAGCCCGAAAAACATTGAAAAATTCAGATTTAATATAAAGCGACTTTTTCTTTAATGTTTCTATTTATTACATAAAACAAATTAGCTGTCAATGTATTTGTTAAATTAAAAGTCGCCTTATATTAAATCTGAAAAGTGAGGTAGCTGCTACTTGCTCTTGCGTTAGTTTATTCCATTTTTCAAAAATTCTGTTACAAAAAAAGTTTTTCCTTGCATTAATTCTACTTTTTTGCACTTTTAGTTTCATTGTATGTACCCTAGTGGAATTTTTGTTAAATGGGAAAAATGTTGAGGACAAAATATTAGTTTGCTGAGGAATGAATTTATCACATTCTGTGAGATCAAATATGCTGCGCATACTTGATATTTCTCTAACGCATATCTAACTTCTGTAAATTTAAAAATTTTAATCTGTTTTCATAGTTTTCATATCTCAATCCACATTTTTTATATAACTTTTTGTTAATTTTCTTTGTATTTTTTCAATCAAATTAGTGTAATTTTTTGGTAAGGGTTACATATTACGCTTGTGTATTTAAAACTATCGGTCTGACGTAGGATACATAAGCACGTAACAAATTTTTAACAAAATGTGAATTAAAAGCTCTAAAAAATAAGAGCTGATATCCTAAACGCTTTTTTAGCAATAAATTTGCAATATTGACCAAATTTAAGATTTTCTATCATATATACCTTCATATCTTGTACCATTTTTTTCTAAGCGTCTTACCACCAATATTATAATTGAATTCTTGATTTCTTTGTTTTAAACTTAAATTAAGAATTTCACATTTATGTTCAGCCAGAGTAAGTTGCCATGTTTTGGACCATTAGGATATTCGATCTAAATCTTCTTGTAAACGTTAATTTTTTTTCTGCTTGATGTGCAGAACAAAAATTTATATATACATTTGCGTTGGCAGCAAATGCTTTAAAAATGATTTGATCCAACTTATGTAAGATTCTTTCTGATAAACCAAGTTTCTCAGGCTTAAACAACAATTTTAGGTGAGATACCATATCAAAGGTCTTCGCAAAATCTAATTAAATAACATCTACTAACTGTTGATTTTTCAGAGACAAAGTCCAATAATCATTAGAAGTTTCAAGAAGCTGAGTTATAGTCGAAATTTGCCTTTAAACCCCTGTTGAAGCCTAGACAAAAAATTTGAAAAAATGCTAAAAGTTCGTCTTTCACTAGCTTCTCAACTGTTTTACAAACAAAAGATGTTAACGATACTGGACGATAGTTTGATTTTTGACTTTTTGAACCTTTATTGAAAATCGGTATTAAAAAAGCAATTTTCCAATCCTGTGGTAAAGTTTCTGAATTAAATGAAACACTGAATATTTTGGACAGTCGTTCGGCTAAAAATGATGCCATCTGTTTAAGGAAACAATTGCCGGAATACTGTCAGGGGATTAAAATTTTTTGTTTGGAAAACTTATTAAGGCCTTTATATTTCGTATGCTGAACAACATGTTTTCTAAAATTCCAACTTTTTCAACTTTAAATTCAGGAACCTCTCCATCATCTTCAGTAAATACAGAACTAAAATACTGCGCCAAAATTTCCGATTTTTCTTGATCATTTTAGTCACCGTTTTCAGTTTCTAAAGGAGGAGTATTAGACTTAGTTTTGATTGTTTTATTAACAAAGTTGTAAAAAGATTTTATATTATTTTGTCTGAACACGTTTTGTTCAAGTTCTATATTAAAACTAGCCTTGAAAAATGCTCTAAGAAGAGCAGGAAAAGGGGCGATTTTTTACCAGGCGTATGTTTAGACAAAAAAGATGTGGACTAATCCGATATTGACATTATGTGGGCAATAAAAATTTTGCATTTGGTTTGGAAAGCTGCTCACTGAATAAAAATTTGTACCATATAATAATGATTTGTTTATACATTGATCTAATCATACAGCACTGTTGCATTTTTTTAGTTTGATGAAATGTCAATTGAAAAAATCATACTCACAGCAATCTTTGACAAACGCCAAATCAACACTTTTTCATTTAGAAGGTTGTATTTTTTGTATGTGTAAGAAACAACTATAAATTTGAAAAAGTGGCGATTTCGCGCTTGTCAAAGTTTGCTGTGAGTATGATGTTTTCAATTGACATTTTATCAAGCTAAAAACAAAATGCAACAGTGCTGTGTGATTAGATCAATGTATAAACAAATCATTATCATATGGTAGAAATTTTTATTCAGTGAGCAGCTGCCCAAACCAAGTGCAAAATTCTCATTGTCCACATAATGTCTATATCGGACTAGTACACATCTTTTCTGTCTAAACATACGCCTGGTAAAATATCGCCCTTTTTTTCCTGCTCTATTCTTAGAGCATTTTTCAAGGCTAGTCTACCACTTTTTTGAATTAAATTTAAAAAAAGCATAATAAACTATAGTTTTAGCTGCGCAATGGCATATGTTTTAAATCATTCTGTTGCCAAGATACGCCGGGGAAAAATCGCCCCTTTTCCTGCTCTATTCTTAGAGCACTTTTCAAGGCTAGTCTATCACTTTTTTGAATTAAATTAAAAAATAGCCTAATAAGCTATAGTTTTAGCTGCGCCATAACAATTGTTTATAATTATTCCGTTGCCGAGATACACTTTTGTAATAGTTTGAATATTATCAATAGAACACATATTATTTATGAATAAAAAGTAGTTCCTAAGAATTATTGCGCAATTTTATACAATTTCCATAAAACCCATGTTTTCTTTTGATCAATCAGTAACGAGGGAGGAACACTGGTTTTAAGATATAAGCGGTTGAAAAGTAATATATTAATATTAAGGAGAAGAAGAACATAATACTAAATTTACCCACGTTCCTTAATTATAGTTTGCAAGACGCCGTTGGGCTTAGTCTTCGTGTGGCGCTCCCGCGCCACCGATAATTCATTTATAATAAAAATTAAAAATAATAATAAGAAGAAGATGAATTTAAATTACAAAATTTACCAACGTTGTTGAATTATAGTCACCGCGATGCAGTGGCGCTCCATACAAAATTTATCTACTTTCTCTAAATATAGTTGGCGCGATGGCGTGCGCCAATGATTTCAATGATTATTTCTAAAATAAAAATAATAATAAGAAGAAGATGATGAACATAAATTACAAAATTTACCCATGTTCTCTAAGTATAGTTGGCGCGGTGCCGTGTGTTAAATTGCAGTGTGGAACCTCCGTACCACCGATAACTGGAATTATATTTTTGAAGTATAAATAATAATCAGAAGAAAAAGATGATAACATGAATTACAAAATTTACCAGGTGCTCTAGTTATAGTTGTCGCAGTGCCATGGGGCTAAATAGCAGTGAGCGCTCCCGCGCCACCGATGATTGCAAATATTTTTTTGGAATAAAAAAATTAACAGAAAAAGATGATGAACATAAATTACAAATTTTATCAAGATTATCTAAATATAGCTGGTGCGGTACCGCAAGGTTTAATCGCCGCGTGAACGACGAAAGAATATTTATTTTATGATAATGAGTTTTAGAATTATAATAATAAATAGAAGAAGATGAACATAAAGTTTAAAAAAATTTGCCACCATTCCCTAATTATAGTATGCACGGTGCTGTGGGGCTAAACCGCCGCGTGGTGTTCCCGCGCTACCGATGCTTTATTATTTTTTTAAAAATAAAATTTTGAATTAATTTTGTCATCAAGAATGCAAGAATAAAAAAAAGTACTTTGTTGTTTTCGTCAATTAGTTTTAAAAAACTTGCCAACGTTTTCTAATTATAATGTGCACGGTGCTGTGGGGCTAAACCGCTGCGTGGCGTTTCCGCGCTACCGATGCTTTTATTATTTTTTAAAAATAATATTTGAATTAATTTTGTCATCAGGAATGCAAGAATTAAAAAAGTACTTAGTTGTTTTCGCCGTTTTCCGCGCGGTTGAAGTAGATGGCGCTGGGAACTGGTTCGGTTTCCACCACCAATTATTACCGGTCTTCTGATTTTTTTGTGCGGTTTTTATGAGGGACTGTTCGTTGTCTACTCTGTACAATCCTTATTGTTGCCAAAAGGCTGTGATTGTGCGGCTGGGAGCTTTTATTTATCTATTTTTTCAATTTTATATTTTGATCAATAAATCAATAACAAGGACCTAAATGAAAAAGTGCTTCCTAAGTATGTTTCGTAATTTTTTCTTGTTTTCAATAAGCCCATGTTTATTTTTGATAAATTAGTAACGAATGAGGAATATCGCTTTTAATAATTGAGCGTTGGGAATAATAATAATAATAATAATAATAAGAAGAAGAAGAAGAAGAAGAAAAAAAAAAGAAGAAAAAGAAGAAAAAGAAGAAGAAGAACAAGAAGAAGAAGAAGAAGAAGAAAAAGAAGAAGAAGAAGAACAAGAAGAAGAAGAAGAAGAAGAACAAGAAGAAGAAGGTTCTGAATTTCAAAATTTATCCACGTTCTCTAATAATGGTTGGCGCGGCGCCGCGGGGCTAAATCGCCCCATGGCGCTTCCGCGCCACCAATGATTATTTACTAAAGTTTTATATTTGTGACAGAGTTTGTTTATTCTTTTCGCGTTTTGACACCTTTTTTATAATCACGCCACACTTTTCGTTTTTTGTTTTGTAGTTTTTTAATTTTAGCTGAATATCTGTGATATTTTTTGTTTAATTTTTTTAACGGGACATGTTTTTTTATTCCCTCATTAATTACCTTTTTTAAAACACTGCCAAAACTTTTTAACATTTGTTCAATTGGAAAAAAAATGATCCCAATCTATTGCTAAAAAGAAAAAAAACAACTGGCAAAATCTGGTACTAATTTTTCAATACGTTTTGAAATTGCATCAACTTCACAATTAATTGAAAATTTAACAGAATTATGATCTGATGTGAAAAAACCAGGCAAAATTTCTATGTCTTGCAATATCTGGTCATTATTACTTAATAAGAATCTAAAAAAATACATCCTCTAGTTGGTTCTTTAACAAATTGTTTTAGTGCAAGCTCTTCAAAAAAAATTATCCGTTCTCGTTCATTTTTGTTATTAGATCTAAGTTCATTTAAATTCAGGTCAAAACCTGGTAATTTGAAGTCGCCAGCAATTATAATAGAACCTTGAAAACTTTCAGTAATTTTACGTAATAATTCAAAGATTTGCATATCGTCTATTCTGATAGTTTGTGGTTTTCTATAAAAACAAATCAATCTAATTTTATTCTTATTATTTATTTTAATATAGACTGTAATGATCTTAATATTAAAAAATTTTGATCAATAATAACGTTAATTACATGTAATTCTTGTGTGGAAAGTATGCAAACACCTCCCTCTCTTTGGGTCAACACCGTATAATTTGATACCTTGATCGGCATAACAAGAGTTTTAGCATTAAAACTTAATAAAAAACCATTGACAAAACATTCACATTTTTTTAAAAATATTTCTCATATTTCGAGAAAACAAAAAGCAATCGTTTAAATTTGAAACTTCAGTACTGAAAAAAAGATAAATTATTTTTTGTAAATTTTTAAAGGCGTTAATCGCACATGTTTTTATCCCTAGGCTTTTTTCGTTTCTTTGCGTATTTATTTCATGTTTATCTTTTTTATTTTTTTCGTTTTTCAATTAAATATATCATTGTGAAAATTGCAATTATGACAAAGGAAAATTGTCATTAAAGATTAATCTTTAAAAGACGTTGCCCATTCTCTATTAATTTTGTTGGTACCACCTACAGTATATTCAATCACATCAAAAAATTTTAAGCGTCACAACCCATTTAATTAGGGTAACTGACTTAATTTCGGCCACCTTTTTTTATTCTTTTGAATAGGTTTTTTTTGGCTTTTTCAATCAAGCCCAAATTTGGCCTAAAAATCAAACAATAGCTATATTTGTTATTCCAGTGCAAAATTTAAATATTTCTGTTACACTTAAAAATCAGTGAAGGTTTGAACTTTTTTTTTAAAGTGGCCGAAGTTAAGGCGCGTGCCATTTATTTCGGCCACCTACAAAAAACTGGCCATAAATATTGCTTAAAAATTCAATAAAAATTTCTAAAGATTGCAAATTTACCCTTAGGTATTGTTCTTGGTACATATAACTTAATTTTTCCCGTTTGCAAACTTTAATAGTTATTAGCAAGACTTTAAATAATTATGTCAAATCCTTAAAAAAACAAGTTTTAATAACTTGTATTTTTTGTTCAATTTTTATTTTTGGCTTAAAAAACGTCAAAACAAAGTCAAACGAGCAAAAAAATTCTTTATAAATGCGGTAGTACAATGATATTTTAAAAGAGCAAAAACGGCAGGTTCTTTCACCTAAATTTTAAGGTGGCCGAAATTAACGGAATCTTAAAATGCGCAGTTAGTTAAACGCATTGCAAAATGATTTTGAAGAAAATATCAAAACATGAAAATTAACAACTTTGAGCCTTAAATAAAAGATATTTTAAGGTTATACATTGCTTCGTTCTAAATTTGATGCAGTTTAAACACAGAGCAAAAATTAAGAAAATCATAAAAAATTCACTTTTTGTATGAAAATATTGATAATGCAGAATAACAAAAATAAAAATTTTTGCAAAAACACTTTATTCAACATTAATCCAGTTACTTTTGTGCTAGTTCTTTTGTGTTTTAAAAATAAGCCAGTTTTCTAACACCCTAAATTGGTGGCCGAAATTAAGGCGTGGCCGAAATTAAGTCAGTTACCCTACAGGTTAATGAAAAAATTAAATTGGTTTTTTTACTCGTTTTTTAAACAAGAACTTATCAGCATTTCTTTTAATCTGTGGACAAAAAAATTTGCGAAGTTCTAAACAAAACTTTCTTTTAAATCGAAAAAATGAAAAAAATGTTAAAATTGCAATTAAGAACTAAAAAAAACAAATTACTTTTTAATGATCTTCTGAGGCGTTTTGGCAAAATTTTTATCTGTGAGCTCTTTTCCCTTCCTTGTTTTTATGAATTTTTCTAATCAATGAAAAAGCATGAATCATGTGTGTGTTTTTTAAATGCGGTTTCTACTTGTTTCACTGTAAAAGAGCAAAATATGTCACAAAAGGTTAATCTTCAAAAGAGGTTGCCAAATCTCCATTTATTTTGTGGACACAATCTATGTTCTATCATATCAAATGACTTTGAAGCTTCACACACACACACACACACACACACACACACACACACACACATATCACATAAACACACGGTAATGAGAAAATAAAAACAGTTGTTTCACCTTTTTTTATGTGAGAAGAACTTATCAGCATGAAAAATTTTAAAAAAAACATTGGCAAAACGAATCACGAATTCTTTGAAATTTTTTTCAAAAATCGTGACAAATAAAAAAAAGCCATTATAATTGGAATGTAGAACTGAAAATAATAATTGCTTCTTAATTGAATTTTGAGGCGTCATTGGCATACGTTTTACCCTTGGGGTAATTTCGCTTTTTGTGTGTTTTTTTTTAATTCTTTGATTCAATGTAGAAACTTAATTCATTTTTGTGTTATTAGATTGTTACAAAAATTCGATTTCAATATTTATTATATTACAATACAAATTTTATTTTATGTCAGAAAAAATTGTCATCGAAATTTAATTTTCCTTTTCAATGCATTTGCAATCATTATTTTTTACCATATTTATCAATCAAAATAAAAAAAATTGTAAAAACAACGTAAAGCTTGTTACAAACAACTATAACAATGATTTTTTTATTAGATTGTTCGGATTCAGGGTTCATGAAATTGAGGAAATTTGCAGCTCGAGCTTAAAATAGATAAAAAATTTAAATAGATGCAAAAATTTAAGGTACAAAAGATCCATTCAAAAAAAGCAGTAACTTCCTACTTATACCTTGATTTTTTTAGATTAAAGCTAAAGTATTCCAGGCTGAAATTAAGAGCGTAACCGCTCTCCGCCAGGAAGAAATAAACAATAAACCAGCGAGCGAGAAAAAAAAATGTTTTTAGCGGTTATGTAACAAATTATTATTTAGTTGCGTCAGGTAAATACCTGACGCAACTAAATAACGTGACCTGACGCAACTCTGCACGTGATATTTTCTCAAAAAACGAGTGGTTACTTTACCACTCATCTATTTTCACCCTGATAGAATTTATCTTTAGTGCGGTGTTTGTTGAGATTGCGTTTGCCGTCCAAAAACCTGGCAATATGTTGGCCTAAAACACAAAGTTTCGAAATTGATTTGTTATGGTAAATCTTAGTAGATTTTAAGAACTGTGAGCGAACAGAGCGCGTTGTGAAACCGGTAAGGCCTTTGCCTTTGGTTCATATACTTATGACAAAACGACTCTTAGAAAAAGTCCAAAGGACAAAATACAAAGGACAACGTGTTCATACTTTTTTGTCCTTTGGACTTTTCCCTTTCAACTTTGTCCTTTGGACTTTTTCCTAAGGACAAATTTTAAGTAGCATTCATACTTTGTCCAAAGGAAAAAGTCCAAAGGACTTTTGGCTTTTCTAAAATTGTCCTTTGGACTTTGTCCAAAAGACGTTTTGTCAAACGTATGAACCAGCCTTAAAAATGGTATTTTTGAAAGCATATAAGAACAATAAAATATCCTAGTGATTTTTAATGTTATTGTAATAATAACAGAAAATGGTCCATTCTTTTGTTTTTAAGATAAGTTGATTTTTTTTGGTTGTACATCAATGTGAGAAATTATCTGTTTTAAACATAGTTGACAATGCTTTTTTAGAACTTTTTAAATGAAAAATAGTGGTCTGGTTTTTGATGGCACGATACTAATTTTTACAGTCAATGTATCGAAAAAACGAAGAAAGTTTCTGCTTTTTTCGAGTGAATTTTTTGTTACTTAGATTTCGATATCCCTTGAGCAATCTTTCAAATCTAGATTCCTGAAAAAAACACCATTTTTGGAGGCTCTCCGGAACCTGAACTACTGAAGATATTTTGACGAAAAAATTTTGTGGGCTATCGGGGCAGGGGTAAGGTTTTTTCAAAAAATTGTCAAACTTTTTGTCATCAAGATAGATGACAAAAAGTTTGACTCTGTCGCATCTTTAAATAATTTGAATTCTATAAAAACGTTTGGAATACAGGCGTCGTAAGAACTAAAGCTAAGGCTAAAGTGCTTTAATACTAAAAGGTTTTTTGGTCTTAGTACTAAGGCTAAGGCGTGGCAAAACTGAAACTAGTTCAACTCTTGTCTTGTAACCGGCGGCTGTTAAAATTATCTTTGAAATTTGCATATACGTCATTATCGACCGCACAATTTGTCAGATCACAAAATCGCGATTATCAATTGATTCTCCGTTGTCAGTTGTATATATGTTCGTTAAAAGACCAACAAACTTAACACCCGTGTTTTTAACTGTGATTCACGGAATAAGCTTACTAACTGTAAATCCCATTTACTCGACCGCACAAACGTTAATCAAAAAATTGCTACCAATCGATTCTCCGTTACAAGTTCTATCTATGTTTTGAATTTCAAGTCATATAAATTTTCTTCGGCCGAGTTATAATTGTTTTAATTAAAATTTGCATATAATTCATGATCGACCGCACTCATTGTCAGATCACAAAATCGCGATTATCAATCGATTCTCTTGTCAGTTGTATCTATTTTTCGTATTTAAAGTCATATAGATTTTATTTGGCCAAGTTATAATTGTTTTAAATAAAATTAGCATATACGTCATGATCGACCGCACAATTTGTCAAATCACAAAATTGTGATTATCAATCAATTCTCTGTTGTCAGTTGTATCTATTTTCCGAATTTCAAGCCATATAGATTTTATTTGGCCGAGTTATAATTGCTTTAAATAAAATTAGCATACATCTCGATCTTATATAGAGTTGATTCGACCGAGTTATTTAAAATCAAAGAAAGCGTTAGGAAGTTACTTACTCACTTACTTACTTACTCACTTACTTAATTACTGATCTGAAGATAATATTCGGCGGCCCATGGCCGACGGAATTAGCTGGCAAAAGTTTGGCAAAAGGAATAGGCCCGGTAAAACGTTAGTTTTTACCAAGAAAATGACAGACGAAAAATATACTTCCAGTGTTGTCACCAAATCAAAAATATGATTATTTTACAATATTTTCCTTTATTATGATGCAGTTTTTAATTTTTTAAATATAATGATATGAAGCTAAATTATTTATGTTAAAAAATGATGATATCAAATCAAAATATTTTTTTAGAAAAACTTTTAATTTTTTTTAAAATATATGAGTATTTTTAAAAAAAATTATATCGCAACTTGTCTTTCTTATTTTTATATAGTACCAAATCATGTGCATTGATAGAAAGCACGTCTGGCAAACACTTGAGTAATTTTTTTACAATATTTATCTCCGTTAAAAAAATTAGAGTCTTAGTTATTCACTGATGAAAAGTTTGTACAATTTGTACATTTTGACTTATTTACTTTTAAAATATTGAAGTTTGTACTTTTTCCACTGTTCCAATGCACATCATTTCTGTACAAGTTATAATGCTTTAATGTTAAAACTGTTTTTTTAATCTGGCAAAAGCAAAATCTAAAGGTAAACCAAAGGTAGTTGGTTTATTTCCTCAAAAAATAAAAATAAGGAAACATGCTATAGCATGTCACTCAAATCAAAAGAATTTTTTAAGTGACATAATTTAAATCAACCACTTTTATTTGTCCCTTTAAATTTTCTCTATTTTAATTGGTTGATATGTATAAGTAATGCTAAATTTCGTTTTTGTTGCTATTTATTTTTTCCCTGAAGAAGATTGTTTTATTTCTTTTATTTTTTTATTTATTTTAATAGCCCCAGAACAGCTCCTGGACTTTCGCCCCTTAATTGCGACTTTAAGCTTTTTTAAATTTCATAAACTAAATTTATATCAAGGCTATTTCTATCATTTTAAATAAGGTTTGAAAAAAAATTTGGTTTACAAAAAATTTTACAGCTAAATCATGGCATCACTCTTTAATTATTTAAAAAATTTGTTCAATAATAGCTCCAGAGCTCCGGTGGTTGAAGCTCCGGGGAACATTTTTCATACGCAGCATGTTTTTTTAAATAAAAAAATCTTGGTTAAAACCTTTAAACTCAACGGCATTGTAGAAGCGACAGAACGATCGCAACAGCCGCCGCGCAGAATAATTATAAAAAAAACAATAACGGAAATGTACATTGTATTTTAAATTAATTTAAATACGCGGCCTAAAGTTGATGAAAAATACAGCTAAAATGACATTGAATGTTTCGAATTTCGTTAGATTTAAACGTGGCGAACTGAGTCAGTTCATTGATTAATTTACATAGTTTGGGCCGAAATCTTGCATTTAATATTTATTCTATATGAAAATATTTATGTAAAAACATAGGTAAAAAACATATATTATGACAAAACTTAATTTTATTATAGTTGTTATTTCAAAATATCTCGTATTTGACCTGAAATATCTTCCAAAATAACAACGATCACGGGATTTTCATGCGTTTTTTTTGCGTTAGGTTTGTTTCATCTTATTATTTGACTAAATTATCTATTTATTATGCTTAATAGTCATAGGTCGTATTCAATGAAAATCCTGACCTAAAACAAGCAAATAGATAGTGATACTCCTAGATTAATTGGCTTTTCAATCTTGAGCTTTTTTTAGTCTTAAAAACTTGCGATGATATTTTAAAGTATATTGCTAATAGGTACTTGTTTATTTTTTTAATCTATCCGAGCTAAATGATTTCTATAGAAATTCATTTACTCGGAAAGTGAAGCAAAAAAGACTTCAAACGTACTTTTGCAAATAAAGCTGCTTATTTTTTTTATTTCGCTTTAATTAGACTATTTTTACTATTATATAGTAACTTGTATCCTTAGAAACTATAAATATTTTAGAAATAATGTTAATATTTGCTGAAAATTTTGTAAAATTTTAATTATGAATGATGCAATGCGGAAACTATCCTAATACCCCCAGGGATCGCATTCTGAAGAAACACTTTTATTTACCATTTTATTCCATTCCATTCCAATGCCATTCCAATGAAAACAAAAAAAATAATAATATATATTGTAAATTAATAAGACTGCCGCATATGGGAGTGAAAATGAATGCAATATAAATTTTTTTAATATTTTTTCTCGCGCCGCAAAACCACCTCGCGCAAATTGAAAAATTTGGTCAATGCGCGCATTTTTATTTTTTATTAAATTAATCCTACGGGAGAAAATATTTATACACCTTTTGAGTAGGATAAATTCTTATTCTTAAAACAATAGAAAAAAATATCTCGACTTTAACCCAGATAAAATTGCTTTTCACTCAATTCCTTAAACACCTAAAACAGTTATCCCGTGATAATTTTTAACCGCGCGTCGGAATGCGACCCCTGGGGACGCATTCTGACGCACGGTTAAAAGTTATCCCGGGATAACTTTTTTTACGTGCTTAAGGATGCGAGTGAAAAATCAATTTTATCTAGGTTAAAACCGGAGTAAATTTTTTCTAGTATTTTAAGAATCAGAATTTATCCAACTTGAGAGGTGGGTAAATATTTTCTCCAGTTGGATTAATTTAATAAAAAAATTAAAAAAAAAATTTAATAAAAAAAAATTTATCGGGGTAAATATAAATGTTTCTTCAAAATGCGACCCCAGATCTTTTTTACTATGCAAGTCATATAGTCAGTTTGCTTTATTTAATCAACTATACATAATTCTTAGTTTACAAAAATCTGTAGGTATTATAAAAATATTCGCATAGCGAAAATACTAGTATTCCGTAGATTTTATGCTTTTTGTTTTAACTTATTCTGTCATTGCTGGTAACGATGTAAAAGTCGAGAATTGATTTAAAATTTTCAAATATCAGTTCTTAGTTCTGGGGCACTCTTTAAAACTTGGCCCTATTTTTCTGAATTTCTTTTTTTTTCCTATTTTTCTGAATAATGAAAAAAATAATAAAATGAATTATACCTATTTCAAAAGGCGCGTCTAAATAAGTTAAAACATATCTCAACGTTAATTAATTTGAGTTTTTTTATGAGGATGAAACGTAAACAACCTAATTTAAAAAACATGTTAAAAAACTTTGTTACATTGAAGAAAAAATCAGCTAGTCAAACCAAAAATAATATATAGTATACCAAAAAATGTGCAACTCCTATATAAAAAAGTGCGAAAAAGTAGGCCATTATATTGAGCCTCTCCATATAAATGACACTCTCCACTATAATGGCATAGTAGCCATTTTAATTCGGCAAGTTAAAATGGTGAGGAAGCTATTATAATAGACGTCTGTAAAGTTTACACTCCTATTTCCCCCCCCCCTTTCGAAAATTTTCGAAAATCATTTATAACTTTTTCAAACCTGCAAATAAAAGGGGGCATTATATACATTATATGCAGTTTTTTGTCTAATTTTTTTTAAAAATAATTTCCGAATGATACAATGTTAATTAATCTTGAAAACTAAAAATTAAAAAGGGGGAACTTCCCCCCTTTTTAGAAATTTTAATGAAATTTTTAATGCTTCATTTTTTTAATTATAGCAAATCTTATAGAATTTGTTATTTTAACTAACAATTTTAAAGTTTATGGTTTAATTTGCATTAAAAATACATTAAAAAATTGTTTTTTTTTTAATATTTATCTTAAGAAAATATCACCACATGTTGTGTCCTGCTCATAGACAACACATGGACTGCTTTTATATGGATAGACATTTCGAAATATATGTGTTGTTTACGTTAGTGATCGTTTAAAAAACTTTACATTAATATTGTACCTACAATAAAAAACCTAAATTAGAAAAATATATATTATAAAATCATAAAACTCTATAATAAAATTTTATGGGTATTTTTATATTGGTTATATAAAAATTTTTATAAAACTTTGCCCAAAGGTAGATAAAATTCCCTTTTTTTATATTTACTATTCCTATTTTAACCTTTTGTTTGTAAGGTTGTAAACCGGGAATTGTTACCGCACATTCTTTGAAAAACACTGCATAATGTTTTTATAGATGCCATTTTCAAGATAAAAGATGTATTTCAAAATTTTTTATATTTTTAAAAATAATAATTAATGAGCATGTAAGCGACATTTTGGTATTCATATACTCTGCTGTTGGATATTTTGTACAAACATTAAATAACATACGAGTAAATAATACTACATCGTCTTCATATAATGGTATTAATATGTTTATTTCACTCTCACGTAAGTGAGACTTCTCGAACATAGCTTTGCAACTTTTGAATCCCATTAATTCTTGGGTTGGAAAACCGCGTGAGAAAATACTAAATGTACTGTTTATTATGCTAAACATACAATCAGCTGCACGCACCCATGCCATTGCAAATTAAACAAAAACCTAATCAAGTTATTTATTTACGTGATTTACAAATTGCATATATTTTTAACCCATTTTTTTTGAAAACTTTTGCTTTTTTTACATGGGCGTTATACATAATTATACAAATTAAACGATATTATACAAATTGTGCATGTTATGCAAATTTAACGGCATCGTAATCAAAGTAATCAAAGTATTTATTACATAACTCACAAATGGAATATATGTTTAACCCCTTCTTGCATACCGTTGCTTTTTTACATGGCCGTTTTACATGCGTTTTTTGCTAATATTGTTAACAAAAATTTAGCAAAGCTCTATCTATTGGGCGTGCAAAATGACTGCTCAATTTTTTTTAGATTTTCAAAGATTTTTTTTATTCTACAAAAATACATTATCATAACCGAAATATTAATAAATAAAAATTTAAAACGATTTTTCAAAATTAAATTCACCGTAACAAAATACATTTAAATTAAATAAGAAAAAAAGATAAATAACAAATTATACAGGATGTGTGGATCCAATCCAATCAATATGCATACGTATGCATATTTTTATATTTTCAGAACGGCCAATTTTTAAAAAATTTTCTCGCGCTTTGCTCTGCTCGGCGCTTGATTTTTTAATTAGTCTCTACTTCCAAATTTGCGTTACTTTGTTTTATAATTTTGGTGCGACCACGATGGACCCCCTCTCCTTTACATGTTGGTAAAGGTTAGGAGAAGTAATTTTAAATACATTTTCTCGAATTTTGCGTTGCTCAGCCGTAATTCATTGTTCCCATTGTTAGTTGTTACATAAATAATGTTTTGGAAACCGAAAATTTTAGGGGATCAAATTGTTTGTAAAAACTTTTTTTGTTCTATTTATTTATTTTTTTTTATTTTTATTAAAATTGATAAGAAAAAAATGAAGTATTTGGCATAAGTAACAGAATAAACATTCCGCGCGAAGCACGGAAAATTGTTTTTAGCCCTTATATATTGTTAAGATTTGGACCCCCCTTGAGCCCCTTTTCCAAAATTTAGTTAAGAGTTGGACCACCCTTTTCGAAATCCCGGCTACGCACATGCTCTAAAAGACGTCATTTTTGGCGTTTTTTTGTTTGGACCTTCCCAGTTTTAAAAAAGGAAGTGTCCTAAAAGTTTTAAAAAGGGGGGTGTCGGCCATTTTGAAGCCCATGTTCCGAATTAAACAATAGACGGAACAAAAAGCAATAATATTATAAAAACTGCTATACGACTAGGAACAGGAACTGATGAATTTTTTATTATTAATTTTAAAGGCTTTCAACTTTATTTATAACAATCCGTTTGATTGAGTATTTTAATTTTCTTAATCGTACAAACAAAATAATACAGTTTTATATCTTAGCTTGCTCTGAGCTTAGTTCAAAGTCCAGAAGCCATACAAAATAAATAGACATAAACAAATTTCAGGTTCTCCATTATTTTCCGTAAATCACACAGGCTATTCTAAATAACTCGGTCTCTAACAGAAGTTTCCTTTCATGTTTACAAAATAATATCATTGAGGGTGAGTTGACCATGAACAGTTGACCAAGAATTTTGATCATAAAACCAAATACTCTATTGAATTAATCGACCAAAGACACATAAGGAACAATTTGAATACGGTTTGGTTGAAAAGTGCGTTCGCAACCTTTGAAGCACCTTAGCTTTTTTGTTAAAAAACCGCGCAAAAACTGCTGAGGATAGTAAAAAAAATGGTAGTCACTGAAATAAACATCATACAGAACGACCAATAAACTGTGTGCCAACTATGCTTATGCATATTATTTTTACGTGACTTTGGTCGAGTTCATTTTTATCAATATTAAAATCTTCGCATTTACTTGCCCACCTATGCTTCAAGGAAAGAAAAAGGTCATGATGATAATGAATGAAGTTCAAAAATTACATTCTCTACTGTAAACTCGCCACAGTAAAGTAAACTACAGTAAACTCGCCACTGTGGCGCTTGTCGACGCATGATGGTTTACTCACCCATTAATATTTTAACCCTTTGAGTTTTTTTGTTCAAAAACCACTGCAAATCTGCAGAAGGGATTCCGCGTTAGTGCTGCTCTGTATTAAACTTGGCGTCGAATCGGTGAACGGCGTCAAATTTAACACTGAGCAGCAGTGGTGCTGAATAGTTTTTGCGGATTTCCAACTGAAAGAATCCCAAAGGGTTAAAACAATTGTTGTGATAGACAGAAAATAGGTGTTTTTTTTTCTTTTTTTTTTGTTTTGATTCTGAATAATAGATGTTATTAACGCAGATAACGCGTAGCAAAAACCAATCGCAGAGTGATAGAAATCAGATTGATCGAAAGTTCTTATTATGGTTGGCGCGGTGGCCGTGGGGCAAAATATCCCTATGCTACTCGCCGCCATCCATTATTTATATTTATATTTTATTCATATAAAATCTCAGAACGAGTTCTCTCAAACTACACTACAAAACAGACTACACACATAAAACACAGATGCATCCAACATATGCACACCATATTGTGCACAAATGAAACCGGTTTTTACATCGAACGAAACAACTCATACTTAAAGGTGTAGTTCTTTTAAAGTAGTGCTTTACCGGTGAAACTAATTTCTGGTGTTCTTACTTTTCCAAAACCATCTTAATGTTTCTGATTAATTTAAAACTTGACGAGATGTTGCTGTTTTAAACCAAAAAACCCTTTGAAACTTAATTTTTTATTATAATATTACCCAAATTTTATGCAAATTGTTTAGGTTAAAATTTGTATTAGATAAAATTATTAAATAGATCTGAAAAGTTGAGATATTTTGGGAAATTAGCTAACAGGACAGCAAATTTTTAAATTTCGATTTCAATGGTACATAAAAAAATTTAAACTCTAATTTAGAAGACACAATTTTTAATAAAACAAGTGGCCCTATAGGACCCTTCCATATGCATTCTTGACCCTTCTGATAAAAATACGTTGTCCAGCATAAAGATGTTCATGTCATTTTTTTAATTTCAGCCTTCCCACGATATTTCCCAAACTATAAGCTTTCCAATTATATGTCATTTAGATCAATCTATTTTGTAGTTTTAACAGAGGGTGCATTCTTTTTTAGTAAAAAAACACTGTCCAACATAATGATTTCCATTTTGATTTTTTCAAAAAAGTTTTAATTTTAGACTTTTTATTGACTAATATGTCTCACCAATAAGCTTTAGCTAATTCAGAAACAAACTTTTTTGTTCCAAAACTCATAGGATTCACTCTTT
>JASAMX010018961.1:0-10759 GCA_030248175.1 Microlaimidae sp. YZB2_3 | reverse complement strand
AAAAAAAATATTTATTAAGGAAGATATTATGCCGAAAATATTCTTTCCGGACACCAAAAGGTGTGTTGTAGAAAGCTTTAAAAGCTTTTTCAACTAAAAATTTGGCTCATTTCAGTGATATATTATTATAAAAATAACATACATAATTTAAACAACTTTGACAAAATTTGTTCAGCTCTAAAGTCCCTGAATTTTTTATGAATTTTCTGAACACAAAAGTTACGTAACAGCTCCAAAGTCCCTCCAATACGGCTCTAAAGTCCCACACTGCGGCTCTAAAGGCCCTCGGCTCTAAAGTCCCCTCAAACCACTATTTAAACCCGTATTTGTTGGTGGTTGGTTGTTTGTACGTCCAGTGCTTTACGTCTTTCCATGGGGTGGGGGTAAAACCCGGACCACCAGACGGACTGACGGAAATCGAAGGGGTAAAACCCGGACCGCCGGACCGTCAAAAAACGCAAATATCTCAATAAATACTGCATAAAATTATGAAGTAAACACATTAAATTGATGCTTATGGCATTCTACTAAATATGTAACAGGTTTTAAAAGTTGGTTTTCTATATTTAAAAAAATAGAGAAAATCTTCCCGGGTTTTTAGTTCGCATGACCAAATTTTTAAGGGTGCAATTTTTCCAATTTCAAAGTACATTAGCTCAATCAAAACGTTTATTTACAATAATTAGCTACAATTCTATATAATAAACTATCTTTATGGTTAAATGATCAGTAAAATACAGAGTTATGAAATGGTTTCTAAATACACCTTGAGTGAGAAACTTGAGGATATACTGTCCAGTTTTTAATTTGAATACAAAAAAACGGCCGCGCGTTCAAACGATAAAAAATACCGCGTATTTAAAATTTTATTTCAATTTATATTGCGAACGAAATATTACTTCCATCATGAGTTTTGCAAAAGAAGCACTAGCAGTTTAATACAGAATTATATTTATATACATTTTTAATTTCAAAAAGTTTAATTTCAATTTATGGAACATATTTTATTTTACTGATTCATAGAAAATAAACTTTCGGTAAGTGTAAGGTAAGGTAAGTAACTTTCATTTAATAAAATAAATAAACTTACGGTAAGTGTGTTAACAAATACCCGCGTCAAGGAAACCCGGAAGATTTTAATTTTTTTCTAATATAAACAGCAAAAACACAAAAATAAGCAAATAAACGTGAAGTTCGTGATCTGGAGATTGCAAAAATATTTTTATTTTTTATAGAGCTTATGTATATGTTGAGATATTTGGCGTTTTTGAGACGAGTTACCGTCACAGTCCGGGTTTTACCCCATCGATTTCCGTCAGTCCGTCCGGGTGGTACGGCTTTTACCCCCACCCATTTCCATGTTTTGTTGTGGACAACAAAAACTGAGACCATTTTTAAAGTAAGTTGTATTAATCTCAGTAATTTTTTTTATCCCAACATGACAAATGACATTCTGGTAAAAAAAATATTCGGAACTAATTTATATTCATAATAATTGGCCAGCGTTCAGTTTAGCTTAATTTTTAGTCTTTGCTGCAGAATATTTTAGACCGTCGACAAGAGATTGGAAGGAGACAAAAAAAAATACAATAAATAATACATTGAATTGGGAGAGACAATAGAATTTTGAAGATCAAATCAAAAAATAACAAACATTAAAAAATCCAAAATTAATTGAAATACGATAATTTTGTAAAAGTATTTGAACAAATAAGAATTCATTTTTTAATAAATCTTTTGTTTCTTATCATTGAATGTCTGAAGTGTTAAAATTTTTGTGGTAGATGCAAATGCAAAATTCATTGCATATAATTTTCTAAAAGTTTTTTTAAGGCAAATAGTTTTAATTAATTGAAAAATTTAAAATTAATATTTAAACTTGAAAAAAGGCATTTAGTTTACAAATCGGTCATAAATGTAAGTATTTTAACTAAAAACTAATTAAAACTGTATAGTTCTTAAGTGAATTAAAAAATTTAAAAAAAAAATGAGTTCGGAAAAAATAGAAGATTAGCACTTATATTGATTATGTAACGAGTTGACTATTTGTTGTATATAGCGCTACTGTTAAAGTCGACCACATACTTAACCACATAATTTTTATTTTCAAAATTATATTTCTAATATTATGTTTAGTTTGACACTTAAATTTTTACAATTTGATATAAGTTCCGAGAGGATTTTTTTGCAAGTTGATTAAATTTGTGATTTATAGTTAAAATTGCTTGGTAACTTTTTTAAATACGTAAATAAAATTCAGGGATTCAAAGACAAAATGTGAACATTTCAACATAAAATTTTACGCTCAAAAAATTGTGTGAATATTTCCAACCTAAAATCTGACGCTCAAAAATTGTCTAACAAAGCCACAGCTGAAACTTAACCCCCAATTTACCAAAAAAAATTCTTTATACTATTTATTATGTGAATTATTAAGGTTTTAATTTATTAATTAAATAAAAAGAATTCGAATGAGCAAGTAAAATTTTGTTGTACTTATTTTTTCAACCGTCCATGTTTTTGTTTTTGAGTTTCACATGAATCTCTCAAAATACAATATGGTAAAAATCCTCCCATTTTTTATTATTTATTTAATGATTAGGTAACAGAACTAATATTTCATAGTGCATAAGTCTATGCATAGTTTAATTCTGTTTTATTCTCATTTCATTTTTCTTTTCTTTTTTCTCAACAAAATCAAATTTCAAATCAAATCAAATTTGCGACTTAATTGCAGCCATCATAAACTACAATTTAAAAATATCGACGTAACTATCTGAAATGATTTTAAAGCCTCAAAAAAGCACTTATTACTTATTTAAGTCAGATTAAAACTTTTCTTGAATGCATCCAATGAATCAACAGTTACGTGAACGGGAGTATATTGTTCCAATGTTATAACTAACTACCCTTTTATTTGCAAAAGAAAATTTCCTTGCATTAATTCGACTGTACTTCAACAGCCAATATAAAGAGATGACCACGGGTGGGCTGCAGGTTAAATTTTAAAAAATAATTGGCTTGCAAATTGTTTAAGCAATGTATATTTGTTTAAAAGCACTCATATAAATCAATTTTGTCTCTTCGGTCTTTTAATCTTTCTAAACCTAACATTTGAACGGAAGTTGCTTAGTATTATAGATTTCCTCAGTATTATTATGCAATAAAATCACTTTCAGCCAATGAGTGCTTAAGAAAAATTGATCTCGAATGTGAAGATCCTTAGTACTTAGCTCCTCCCTTTCATTCCCACAACGCAAAATATATAGCCACGAATCAAGAATAGTCCCCGCCATTTTAGTGTCCTTAAAATTCTAACGTGAACGTTGCGATTTGAAAAGTAAATATTATTAAATTTAAAGCTCCATCACAAATCAAATTCCTGTAACGACCGGATTAGGGTAGTGCATTTAATTTCGGCACTTTTCCGAATTGGGCATTTTCGATTTTGGACTATATCTTTGGTAATCCTGGACGGAATACGACGTTTGATAGCTCAAATGAGAATTAATTATATGTCGATGACTGTCGTGAGCTTTTTATTTGTTATGTTATAATATTTTCATGTGAAATTGTGTGATTTACCAAAAATAAAATTGTTACTCGTTTTTAGAACCTGGGCATTTTATGATTACACAATAAACTGGTTTAAAAATTAAACTGTCCTGGTAAAATTTAGTTTATTTTCCGAATTTTTAGTCCCCGTGGTTCTACGTTGCGTCTGTGGTGAGCAATCGTTATAAAATAAAATAGTATAATTTCGGCACACATATTGCTGTAGGTAAAAACAGGTTGAATTAAGTGGTCGGGTGTTAAATTGTAGTTGTAAATAGTTAAAGTTGATGTGTGGGTCTAGCCTGCCTTATCGATTGGGGGTCTTTTTAAGTGCCGATTATGCTTTTTCCCAATTTCGCTCTTTTGATCTTTGGCTTTTAGCTGTATTTTTGCCAGTTGTTGAAACGGTAGAGCTTATTGAATTTGTTTGGAGATATGATAGGCTTTTAATTTTTGAATGATGATTTTTTGAAGACTCGATTGTTAGTAGTGCCGAATTTGCATTTTTTTCGGCTTTTCTTTTTTTTAAATGATTTTTTAGTAAACTTTCGAAGTGAATTTTTGGCGCCAGTTTGTAGCTTTATGAGCTATTTGATCGGGCCATAGTGAGTTTTGGAAAGAAATGCCGATTAATGCTCCCTCTTTTTGTTTGACGATTTATTTTAATTTATAATGTTGTAGAATTGATCTAGAGAAGCTAAATTAATAGTAGATAGATTTTATATCGATTTGATTTGTGACTGTGCTCCTTTAATATTTAAAAGTTTTTTCTTTAAAATTTTCAAACAATTTCGTTAGTTTAAAGATACGTACACTTTTTGTCTTTGATTTCTTAGTCAACCTTTTTGTCTCCGAATTTGATACCTTAGTGTTAAGATTGGAGCAGTATTTCTCAAGGTTTTTGCGTTTCAACGAAAAACAAAAACAACGATTTTTGCGTTAAGAACACCAAACAACGGCAGTGATTTGATTAAATTTCGTCCAACATTTTTGCCTACACTTTGTATTTTTAGCAAAAAACGAGGGTTTTTATACGGGAAACTCAATATCTCAACAAAAACTACACCAATCTAAAACTTAAATATTTATAGGCAATGGGAAATCTTTCAAGTACAGTATTAAAAAACTCGATTTTTCAAATATCATAAACCACCAAAGATATTTTGAGGAAAAAAAAATTGTGGGCTATTGTTGCCAATGGTAAAGTTTTTACAAAAAAATTAAATCAAAAACAAAAAGTTTGACTAAGAAATCAAAGACAAAAAGTGTACCCTATCTTTAAACTAACGAAATTGTTTGAAAATTTTAAAGAAAAAACTTTTAAATATTAAAGGAGCACAGTCACAAATCAAATTTGGATATAAAATCTATTACTTATTTAATTTTTAGCTTCTCCAGATCAATTCTACAACATTTATAAATTAAAATTAAATCGGTTCAGTAACAAAAAAGAGGGTAGTGCATTTAATTTCGGCATTTTTTCGTTTTTCCAATGTAACTTTTCACTGTATGGCCCGATTTTCATGTTTAATAGCTCATTTTGAAGCTTTCACAATACCGCGTTGCGTCACAAAAGTTTCACTGCACGAAAGTTTTTTTTTTACTTAATTAAATCAGTTTTAAAAAAAAATGGAAAATTTCCGAAATTAAATATGTGCATTTAATTTCGGCACTTTTTTGTTTTTCCGATGTAACTTTTCACTGTATGGCCCAAATTTCATGTTTGATAGCTCATTTTGAAGCTTTTACGATACTGTGTTGCGCCATAAAAGTTTCACTGTACGAAAGTTTTTTTTTACTAAATTAAATCAGTTTTTAAAAAAATGGAAAATTGCCGAAATTAAATGTATGCATTTAATTTCGGCACTTTACTAACAATCGATTGTTTCTCTGTCAAAAAATCATCATTTTCAAAAATTTAAAAGCCTATCATTATCTCCAGACAATTTTCTTTAATTTAAACTTCTACCTGTTGTTCAACGTGTAACTGGCAAAAAGTTACAGCTAAAATGCCAAATGGTATCAAAATGAGCAAAATTTGGGAAAAAGTGCATTTAATTTCGGCACTTTTTAAAAAGACCCCCTTAATCGAGTTTAAGTGCAGTGCTATGACCCTACACATTTCAACGTTGTCTTTTAACTATTTACAACTACAATTTAACACCCGACCACTTAATTCAACCTGTTTTTACCTACAGCAATATGTGTGCCGAAATTATACTATTTTATTTTATAACGATTGCTCACCACAGACGCAACGTAGAACCACGGGGACTAAAAATTCGGAAAATAAACTAAATTTTACCAGGACAGTTTAATTTTTAAACCAATTTATTGTGTAATCATAAAATGCCCAGGTTCTAAAAACGAGTAACAATTTTATTTTTGGTAAATCACACAATTTCACATGAAAATATCATAACATAACAAATAAAAAGTTCACGACAGTCATCTACATATAATTAACTCTCATTTGAGCTATCAAACGTCGTATTCCGTCCAGGATTACCAAAGATATAGTCCAAAATTGAAAATGCCCAATTCGGAAAAGTGCCGAAATTAAATGCACTACCCTAATCCGGTCGTTACAGGAATTTGATTTGTGATGGAGCTTTAAATTTAATAATATTTACTTCTCAAATCGCAACGTTCACGTTAGAATTTTAAGGACACTAAAATGGCGGGGACTATTCTTGATTCGTGGCTATATATTTTGCGTTGTGGGAATGAAAGGGAGGAGCTAAGTACTAAGGATCTTCACATTCGAGATCAATTTTTCTGAAGCACTCATTGGCTGAAAGTGATTTTATTGCATAATAATACTGAGGAAATCTATAATACTAAGCAACTTCCGTTCAAATGTTAGGTTTAGAAAGATTAAAAGACCGAAGAGACAAAATTGATTTATATGAGTGCTTTTAAACAAATATACATTGCTTAAACAATTTGCAAGCCAATTATTTTTTAAGTTTAACCTGCAGCCCACCCGTGGTCATCTCTTTATATTGGCTGTTGAAGACAGTCGAATTAATGCAAGGAAATTTTCTTTTGCAAATAGGGTAGTTAGTTATAACATTGGAACAATCTACTCCCGTCTCACGTAACTGTTGATTCATTGGATGCATTCAAGAAAAGTTTTAATCTGACTTAAATAAGTAATAAGTGCTTTTTTGAGGCTTTAAAATCATTTCAGATAGTTACGTCGATATTTTTAAATTGTAGTTTATGATGGCGCAATTAAGTCGCAAATTTGATTTGATTTAAAATTTGATTTTGTTGGAAAAAAGAAACATGAAATGATCATACAACAGAATTAAACTATGCATAGACTTTGCACTATGAAATATTAGTTCTGTTACCTGATCATTAAATAAATAATAAAAATGGGAGGATTTTTACCATATTGTATTTTGAGAGATTCATGTGAAACTCAAAAACAAAAACATGGACGGTTGAAAAAATAAGTACAACAAAATTTTACTTGTCATTCGAATTTTTTTATTTAATTAATAAATTAAAACCTTAATAATTCACATAATAAATAGTATAAGAATTTTTTTTGGTAAATTGGGGGTTAAGTTTCAGCTGTGGCTTTGTTAGACAATTTTTGAGCGTCAGATTTTAGGTTGAAATATTCACACAATTTTTGAGCGTAAGATTTTATGTTGAAATGTTCACATTTTGTCTTTGAATCCTGAGTTTTATTTACGTATTTAAAAAAGTTACCAAGCAGTTTTAGCGCTAAATCACAAATTTAATCAACTTGCAAAAAAATCCTCTCGGAACTTATATCAAATTGTAAAAATTTAAGTGTCAAATTAAACATAATATTAGAAATATAATTTTGAAAATAAAAATTGTGGTTAAGTATGTGGTCGACTTTAACAGTAGCGCTATATACAACAAATAGTCAACTCGTTACATAATCAATATAAGTGCTAATCTTCTATTTTCGAACTCAATTTTTTTTTAAATTTTTTAATTCACTTAAGAACTATACAGTTTTAATTAATTTTTAGTTAAAATACTTACATTTATGACCGATTTGTAAACTAAATGCTTTTTAAGTTAAAATATAATTTTAAATTTTTCAATTAATTAAATCTTTTGCCTTAAAAAACTTTTAGAAAATTATATGCAATGAATTTTGCATTTGCATCTACCACAAAAATTTTAACACTTCAGACATTCAATAATAAGAAACAAAA
This sequence comes from Microlaimidae sp. YZB2_3, assembly GCA_030248175.1. Classification (NCBI taxonomy): domain Eukaryota; kingdom Metazoa; phylum Nematoda; class Chromadorea; order Desmodorida; family Microlaimidae; species Microlaimidae sp. YZB2_3. Next base: position 2,996 of record JASAMX010018961.1, on the reverse strand, counting down.
GATTTATTAAAAAATGAATTCTTATTTGTTCAAATACTTTCACAAAATTACGTATTTCAATTAATTTTGGATTTTTTAATGTTTTGTTATTTTTTGATTTCATCTCCAAAATTCTATTGTCTCTCCAATCCAATGTATTATTTATTGTATTTTGTCTCTTCCAATCTCTTGTCGACGGTCTAATATTCTCCAGCAAAGACTAAAAATTAAGCTAAACTGAACGCTGGCCAATTATTATGAATATAAATTAGTCCGAATATTTTTTTTACCAGAATGTCATTTGTCATGTTGGGATAAAAAAAATTACTGAGATTAATACAACTTACTTTCAAAAATGGTCCACAGTTTTTGTTGTCCACAACAAAACATGGAAATACGTAAAGCACTGGACGTACAAAACAACCAACCACCAACAATAACGGGACTTTAGAGCCGGTTTGAGGGGACTTTAGAGCCGAGGGTCTTTAGAGCCGCAGTGTGGGACTTTAGAGCCGTATTGGAGGGACTTTGGAGCCGTTACGTAACTTTTGTGTTCAGAAAATTCATAAAAAATTCAGGGACTTTAGAGCTGAACAAATTTTGTCAAAGTTGTTTAAATTACGTCATTTTCATACAATATATCACTGAAATTAGCCAAATTTTAAGTTGTAAAAGCTTTTAAAGCTTTCTACAACACACCTTTTGGTGTCCGGAAAGAATATTTTCGGCATAATATCTTCCGAAATAAATATTTTTTTTTATTTAAGCAGTTAAAGGAATTTCAATAGTTTTAAGCTTTTATTAGATTTTTATCTTGATTTGTAGGTTTCGCTTGGGCTTAGGAAAAATAATGTTTTTTTTTGTCTTAAATTTTTATTGCAACATTTTTTAAAATAAAACATCTTTGATATTTATCATAACAAATGTTAAAATTTAAAAACCAAAAACCGTGAATCTTAACCCTTAACCATGCCCTATATTCACATAAAAAATCAAATCAAAGCACGAATCTAAACCATGTTTTTGCTCAAGATTAGATGTTTATCAATAATTGGAAGTTAATAAGGTTCTTCTCCCGCCAAATCCTTATTCTTGTCATCTTCTGTATATACAATAGAAAACCCGAAGCATATTTATCCCGCATAATGATTACCGCATTGCATAATTAGCTCCATTTTTTATGTAAATGTTTTAATATTACTTGTATATTGTTTTACTATTGTTTGCAAACGCATTTTTCATTTTGGCTCGAAAGTCCCTGCTGCGGCTCTAAAGTCCCCAGGGGTACGATTCCCATACGCGTCCCAAAATTCAATTTGACCGATCCTAAAGTAAAATTCACATATAAAACATCTTTGTAGACTAAATCGGACACGCAGACTTCGTTTTAATGGTTATTTTTAAGATTTGGGCTTATCGAAAAGAGTTATAAACCAATTTATACCCAAAAAATGACCTTTTTCAGCATATGCAATTTATGATGTTAATAAAAAAATTGTAAACTTACAAATTAAATTAAAAACTATGTTTTAACAATGCTAGAAGTCTGAAGAACTCAAAAATTTTCGAAAAAATTTAAAATTCCAAAGTTACATGGACCACCAAAAACATGGACAACAAAATTTGTTTGACTTTAAACGCTATTTAGGGGGGTGTTAAGTTTTGGTAAACCTAACGACACAGCGGCTGGGATACCAGTGTCCGAATTATGTGAAATTAATGGCAACGAACTAGATATAATTCGGTTATTATTTTGAGAAAAGGAAGCTGCTACGGAATTTGTAGGGCAGCTAGTATTAAGAGAGGTTGCCAAACAGACTTGATTTTTTAGCAAGTTTTGACCACTATTTAGTAAGACTCCTCCTCTAAAATGTTTTGTTTGAGGAATGATAGTGTAGGAATCTGGAATTAAAGGTTCTGGGAAATTACTTTGTAAATCATCGACTGATGAAAAAAGCGTAACTCTAAAACCTTTAAACGGTGCGTTAGTCATTTTTGAAATACCTTTGCTCATAGGAGCATAAAGTGCGACAAAAAAGCTATAAAAGTCCTAAGTTGGAAAAAAATTTTTAAGAAACTTAAGGCTTTAAGCAGTTTTGTTTCGACTCTAGTCTTCTTCAGGCACAAGGTACTAATATTTAACACTTAAGCTAATCTTTGTTATGAATAGTTATCTTAATAATAAAGATTTAATTTTTGTTTAACACAAACGGTAAACAATGAATTGATAACTCAAACGGATATCAATTAAATTTTATTTTTTGTTTACAACAAACGGTAAACAAATTTAAATTGAAAACACAAACGGTAATCAATTTTACGATAAGCAACACAAACGGTGCTTATATACTGATAGCACAAACGGCAATCAGTAACTTGTGATTAGCTTGCTTTTATGTATGATATTATGTGTTGTTCAATTTACTAACGTATTTGTTAGTAATAAATTTTCTAATAAGCAGGAGTAGAGATTCGTTCATTTATATACTCCAACGAATACATGTTAAAGTATTACGTCTGATGAAAAAAGCGTAACTCTAAAACCTTTAAACGGTGCGTTAGTCATTTTTGAAATACCTTTGCTCATAGGAGCATAAAGTGCGACAAAAAAGCTATAAATGTCCTAAGTTGGAAAAAATTTTTTTAAGAAACTTAAGGCTTTAAGCAGTTTTGTTTCGACCTTAGTCTTCTTCAGGCACAAGGTACTAATATTTAACACTTAAGCTAATCTTTGTTATGAATAGTTTTTAATCTTAATAATAAAGATTTAATTTTTGTTTAACACAAACGGTAAACAATGAATTGATAACTCAAACGGATATCAATTAAATTTTATTTTTTGTTTACAACAAACGGTAAACAAATTTAAATTGAAAACACAAACGGTAATCAATTTTACGATAAGCAACACAAACGGTGCTTATATACTGATAGCACAAACGGCAATCAGTAACTTGTGATTAGCTTGCTTTTATGTATGATATTATGTGTTGTTCAATTTACTAACGTATTTGTTA
>JASAMX010018959.1:0-12671 GCA_030248175.1 Microlaimidae sp. YZB2_3 | reverse complement strand
TTATAGTTGTTGTAAAAACAAGAAATACTATTTGCTTAAAATGTTTTTGCAATCAGAGTAAGTTCTTTTGTTTTCATTTTGAAAACCATGCTGACCTTAAATAATTATGCTAGTAATTTTTTTAAATGCAAAGTGTTAATTAATAATATATAAACTAAATAACTTAAAAAATCAAATGTGAATTTTGAGGAGCTAACTTCGAAAAAAACTGGATTTAGTTTGATAATTTATACTCCACCCAAATTCTATGAGCTTAAATTTAACACCTGGTAATAGTATGTTTTGTTTAAAAAAAAAACAAAACAAGGTGGAGAATTAATGGAAATATTTCAAACCTCGAGGTGTCTGTAAAAAATTAAAACATCATTTTTAAACTTTCTACGATTATGTACATAAAACCTCACTTTTATTTGTAAATAAAATTGAAGCATTTTTTTACAATTTTTTATAATATTTAAATATTAGTGTTGTAAAATAAAATTTATTTACTTTTTATTTACTTAGAATAAAGAAGCAAATAATGACTTGCATAAAAAAACTATAGTATTAAAAATACGTTTTTATCATAAATTTTTCAATCACTCGAGTACACAAAGGTATGATTTATATGCCTTGCGAGTGTTGGCAGCATATCGTTTTTTATCAGTTCAATTCCGGATATTTTAAAAACAGAGCGAAAAAAACGCAAACTTATTGCCAACACTAGTCCACCAAATGTCAAATTAGCCGGGAACTTCAGAAACCTTACGTTTTAGAAAAACCTAAAGTATGTGGCCTTTACCACCAACCGAGAAAAATTTCGCGAACGAAAAGTTCCTGGAAAAGCTTCCAATTCTAATTTTTAAAATTTGAAAAAAAAAGGATTTAAAATAATGGATTTTTTATTGATATAATATTTTTTTAATTTTGTGTTTATTTAAAAAGAAAAAGCTTTAGCATTAAAAGTTTATTAGCGAGACACATTTTTGTATAAAATTTTTATTTTTTTATTATATGTTATTTTGCACAGAAGATTGCTATTCAGATCCGCATTGTGTTTCAAAATGTAGTATGTTTTTGTTAACATGCCAAAAATAAGACAGAATACTGCTACTCATTAAAAAGTGCCTAGTTATACAATGCTTACAGCCAAAAACGACAACGTTTTTGCCATTTCTTATGACAACTATTTTTTTATTTGGAGTATTTCTAACTGGGTAATCACAAAAGTTAGAATAAAATTTATATCATTGTAATTAGCTCGATCGAATTTTTTATGTAAATGTAAAGACAAATGACAAAATTTAAAAATGACGAAAAAGACCCCCTAAAAAAATTTTGGGGTACCAAAGGGTCTGTATTTTGATTACAATACAAAAGATTATATATTTTTGATATAAGTATTAAAAAATAAAACCGCACAAATAAAAAAAATAAAACCTTTATAAATAAAAAGATCACTGCTTATGTAATAACAAATGTAATGTATGTATGTATCTGCTCAGGGCTATTAAACTTTGTATTTTGCGATCAGCAAATCAATACGGTTACAAAAATTTTATGTCAGGCCAATAAAATCCTTATTTTAATATAATCAGTCCAAAAACAAAAAAAATGTGTAAAAAATGATGTAAATTGATGTAAAATTGCACGCAAAAAAACTTGGTGCTGCCAAATCAAAAAATCTAACTTTTATTACAAAGTGTGATTATAAATACAACTTAATAAATCTCTAAATATCCTAAAGAAAAAATTATTAGCATACAATATTTAACACATTTATTGTAGTTAAATATTTAAAATTTTAAAATAAAATGGGTTTTTAAAATATTATATTAATGTTCTGAATAAGAAATGGCGTAAAACTTTATATAGCAACTGACAAAATATAAAAGGAGTAGGATAATACAATTCTTGTCCAAACAGCGTAAAATAGTGAATCAATATAATTTTACTATAAAGTGGTCCATTAGGGCCATCTGACAAAATAGCAGAAATAAACGTAGCTATTTTGAATTCATAATACTTTAGCTTTAACCATTATCAACTAAAAGTCATTTTATAAAGATTTTAAAATTTTGGTAATCGGATATTGACTGGAAATTTTTTACGGTCAATTTTGACGACATTTCTAAAACGAATAAACTACAAAGAAATCAGAAAGCGATAGATAAAAAAAACATAAACTCTGTTAGAAAATAACTTAAAATAATTACACCTTAGCTTTTTATGCTTTAGTCACAAAAATTACAATAAAAGTTTTGTTTTTGTACTAGTTACCATGTTATATCTTTCTTTATTTTTAATTATTATATAAAAATTAGAGTTATTCGTGACTTTTTTAAAAATTTGCACAATAATTAAAAAATAAATAATAATATAGTTTTAATTTCAAAATTTGAAACAAAATAACTTATTTTCAAATTTTAAGTGGATTTTTTTATTTAATGTAATATTTAAGCCACTCCAAAAACATAAAACTGGCTGTTTGGTGAGTCTAAAGAAAATCAAAGTTAGCTTGTTTATTACTAGCTAAAATTAATAGATGAATCTCACGTAAGAAATAATTTGCATATAGATCGGTTGAAAGTGCGTTCACATCTGTAGAAGCACTTCAATTTTTTGGTACGGGGTCTTTAGTGCCACAGGCAGGTAACTTAGAACCATCGAAAATTTTTATTACCTTAGAGCCACGAACAATGGGAGCTTAGAGCCTTTAAAGGAGCGGTGCGGAGTCAAACTTTTTGTCTTCGATTTTGATAATCTTTAGTGAAAACCTTACTCCTGCCCCCAATAACCCACAAAAATTTTTTTCAACAAAATTTCAGTAGTGAGTCAGGAATTATGAACCTCAAAAACGACATTTTTTGACAATTCTGTTCGTGACGAATTGCTCAATGGGTATTACGATTTACGTTACAAATTATACACTCAAAAAAGCGGCTACTTTTTACTCTAATTTGGTACCTTGATCATTAAGATTGGTGCAGTATTTGTCAAAACATTGCGTTTCCCGTACAAAAAACTCGCGATTTTTTCGTTAAAAACACCAAATGACGGCAGTGATTTTGTGAAGTTTGCCCAAACTTTCTTTCCTACACTTAGTGTTTTTAGCGAAACAATCGAGTGTTTTTTTTGTACGAGAAACGCAATATCTCGACAAATACTGCACCAATCTTAACGATCAAGTTTCAAATTAAGGTAGAAAGTAGCCGCTTTCTTTGATGCATAATTTTTAACGAAAATCGTTATACCCATTGAGCAATCTTTCACGTACAAATTTGTCAAAAAACGCCATTTTCGGGAGGTTATTACTCCTGAACCACTGGAGATATTTTGTTGAAAAAATTTTTGTGGGCTATTGGGGGCAGGGGTAAGGTTTTCACAAAACAATTATCAAAATTGACGACAAAAAATTTGACTCTGCACCGCACCTTTAAGGAAAATTTGGTTTGGGTTTAGATTTAGGCTTCGCTTAAGCTTAAGTAAACGTTTTAGCACTTTTTACTTTCGGATCTAATTTCGTCGCTTAGCGATGTATTTTGACTCCAAGTTCAAACTCTAAGCTCACTAAGCTCCATCGACCCTAAATCAATTTTTTGTTGGGAACAACGAGAAACTGCTAAACGTACTATTACTGAACTAAATATCATACGGAGAGACCAATCAGCTGTGCACCAATCATGCTTATTCAAATTATTTCGTTGAATTCATTAGAAGTGTAGCTTTAAGGCTGGTTGATACTTATGACAAAACGTCCTTTGGTCTTTTTCCTTTGGACTTTGTCCGGACAAAGTCCAAATGACAACGCGTTCATACATTCTGTCTTTTGGACTTTTCCCTTTGGATTTTCAAGTAGCATTCATACTTCGTCCAAAGGAAAAAGTCCAATGGACGTTTGGGCTTGTCAAAAGGATGTTTTAGCTTTAGTAAAATTTTCCTTTGGACTTTGTCCAGAAGACGTTTTGTCATAAGTATGAACTAGCTTTTAAGGTTTTTTTAAACGGGTTTTACGCACAATATCAAAATAAAAATTGTTCTTATTAATTATTTTAAAGTTTTTGCTTAATTTATTATACTTATGGAGTATTATAAATAATTTTAAAAAATCCCAGCGACAAAAATTTGACTTAGTGATGAGAAGCAAGAAACAATGCTGTGTATAAAGTTTTTTTTGTTTTTAAACTAAATAAAAAATTATTTGAAAAATTTTAAGTTATCAATTGTCGATCTGAAGCTTTAAACGTAAACAGCTTTTAAAAAATTTTAAGCGTAAGCTTTAAAAGAATTCAACTTAATAAAAATGTAAAAGAAATTTCAAACTTTTTCAAATTTCAAATGTAAAAGACGGAGTCAAACTTTTTGTCTTTGATTTTTATAATTTTTTGTGAAAACCTTATCCCTGCCCCCAATAGTCCACAAAAGTTTTGTTAACAAAATATTTCTAGTAGTTCAGGAGCTATGGCCCCCCAAAAAATCGCATGTTTTCGAAATTCTATACGTGAAAGATTGCTTAATAATTATAACAATTTAGGTTACAAATTAATCACTTAAAAAAAGTGGCTACCTTCGACTTTAATTTGACACCTTGATCGTTTAAATTAGTGCAATATTTGTCGAGATATCGCGTTTCTTGTACAAAAACTCTCAATTTTTTCGCTAAAACCCAGAAGTGAAGGGAAAAAGGTTGGACAAACTTCATAAAATAACTGCTGTCGTTTGGTGTTTTTAACGAAAAAATCGCGGGTTTTTTGTCGGGGAAAAATTTGGACAAATACCGCACGAATCTTAACGATAAAGGTATCAAATTAAAGTAGAAAGTAGCCGATTTTTTTTAAGTGCATAATTTGCAACGTAAATTGTTATACCCATTGAGAAATCTTTCACGTAGAGATTTGTCGAAAAACGCCATTTTCGGGGGTTCTAACTCCTGAACAACTGGAGATATGTTGTTGAAAAAAATTTTGCGGCTATTTTTTTGTTTTTTTTAATAATAAACTTTTATTTCACACAAAAATCACTACAGCGAGGAAAATAAAATCAAAAATATTAATAGCAAAGCTGGAACATGCATATATACATCAAAATATTGTAATAGATGTTATAAAATGTATCAAAAATAAATTATAAAATTAAAAAAAAATCACAACAAAACCTTGATGTGAAATCTTAATGAAAATAAAAGAGAGAGACACACAGAGCCCTAAGGCTACTTATAAGTGTCTGTCAAAAACAGTAAAATGATCAAATGATACTGTATCTAGTTTTTGTTTAAAAATATTTAAGGACTTCGATTCAGCTACCTCCTTGGGTAAAAAATTCCAGAATTTTGCAGCTCGGAATGCAAATGAAAAAGATAAAAATTTTTATTTGCTTTTGGTAAATTAAATTTTAAGCTGTGAAAATTTAATTTTTTTAAAAATTAGCCCAAGAAAAAAATCATTAAAATTTAGATCATTTATTTTTTTTATAATTTTGAAACAAACTGTAAGGTCAAATTTTATTCTTCTGCTTTCAAGAGACTCTAAATTAATATTTTAATCGGCTCAAGATAATTTAGTTCGGCAGGTAACCCGCATCTAAAAACAATTTTTTTGCTAAAATATCTTTGAACGTGCCCAACTGTATCAATATGTTTAAAGGAGCACTGTCACAAATCAAATTCCTATAACGCCCGAATCGGACTGCTCCTTTAATACTGAACCGATTCAGCTGAAATTTAAAAATGTTGTAGCCTTGTAGTGGAGCACTCTAAATACTAAAGTTGAGTTAGATAGGTTTTGTATTAAAGGAGCAGTCCGGTTCGGGCGTTATAGGAATTTGATTTGTGACAGTGCTTCTTTAAGTTAATATGGGAACCAAACTTGAGAACAATACTCCAGTATTGAACGCATGTAGCATTTATAGGCTTTTGTTAACACGTTTCTATTCTTGGTTTGAAAACAACGAAAAATCATATTAACTACTGACAGCGCTTTTTAGCTATTGAATTACAGTGCTCAGATGGTTTTAAATTTGCGCTAACTAAAACTCTTAGATCTTTTGCTTATTGATTTACTTTTAGTTCTTTTCTCTTCATATATATAGGTAAATTTGGATTTCCATGTCCCATATGAATAACGCTGCATTTTTGTTCTGCAACCTGTTATGGCCATTTATTGGCCCGACTTAAAAGTTTATTAACAGACTTTTGAAGAATTGAGTTATTTTCAGTTTTAGATCTACTACTATAAATTTTGAAATCCTTCGCAAAGAGTTTACAGGTAATACTACCTAATTCATCAGGAGGATCATTGATAAAAAGAAAAAACAAAAGAGGACCTAGAACGGAACCCTGAATAACTCCTGATGTTACATTTCTGAAAGATGAAGTAAAACTATCTATTATTACTCGTTGTTTTCTTCCATGCAAAAATGGGGACAGGGGTAAAGCTTTCATAAAAAATTATCAAAATCGAAGACAAAATGTTTGACTCCGCACCGCACCGTTAAGCTTTTTAGAAAATCAATGTTTATTTATCCGTTTAAAACAGTAATTTTTATACAAAACTGGCCTTCAGTTTTGTAAATTATGGTATTTTTTGTAAATGTTACTTACTCTACTCGGCAGATTTTAGGTTTAAAGTGTGTTTATAAAAATACCGCGTCATGTATAACATTATTATTTTATATAATAAAAAAATTCGTATAATATAAATTAAGTTTTGAAATTTATTTCAATATAAATTTAGAAAAAAATAAGCTTCGGCGTGTGCAGATATATTATTCTTAGAAAATTTTTTACTTATTTTAAGCGCAGTATGTAAAAAGTTGTGGCGCAGTGGAAGACCGTATGTTTTGCATACTGAAGTTCTCTGGATCGAGTCCCGACTGAGACATGCTGCATTGTCATAATATTGTTTTTTTAATATTGTTAAGTTTGTTCTGTAAATAAATAGCTCACTTGAGCATTTCAATATGTAGTATTTGGTTGTGCAGTAAGTGTTTAATAACATCGGCCTTGCGTATCCTGTTTTATGCGAAATAAATAAACTTTTTTTTTACTATTTGCCAGATAATTATTTTTGTTTTATTAGAAAAGTTAAAACTAATAAGGTCGTAATTGCTCTTCGTCAAAGAGTAAAACTAACAGTTTAAATCTTTTATTTTTCATGTAAATTATCGTGAGAATACTTATAAATAAACTAATCGTGGACTGTAGACCATGGTTTCTCTAAAAAACCTAAACAAATCCTTAAAATCAAGCTAAATTTAAATTTTAGTTTGATTTTAAGGTTTTGCTTAGGGTGCTTAGGGAGACAAAGGTCCACACTCCCCAACTCAGGTCGCTCAAGAGTTTTATCTTGACAAAATTTTTAAATTTACGTGTTTTTCTTAAGACTTATCAAAAAAACTATTTTATTTTAATTAATTGTACTTAAAAAATAAGGAATTTAAACTGTTAGTTCGTCTATACTTAAAGTAGTCCATGGAATTAAGTGGATTATACTTGAGGAATGCCAAAAGAAGTTGTTAGTGGTAGTGTAATCGGCCAACCAGTTTGTAACTGCGTCACGTGTTTTCCCACAGGTGACAATTTTTCAGAGAAGAAGTGTTCACGTGACAAATCCACTAATTTCACCCTGATTGAATTCATTTTTGGTAAAAGTAAGAAGCTAAACTAATTATTATAGACTGCCAGGTTAAATTCCATCATTTCACAAGTACATCGTGTGACTTTTATGTTAAATTTACTTGAATGATATTTTTGGCTTAATTTTACACAAATAGTAAAAAGAGACTCCAAAGCTACATGTATACTGTGTCTAAAAGAATTATTCCTTGACAAAAAGCTTCGATTTTTAGTGTGCATTTGCTTTTATTATATAAGTATTTATAAATTTTAGTGGTTTTCATGAAGATTAAAAATTACATTTTACGGAGCGTCGGAGAACCCCGGAGTTTCGTCTTATTTTCGTTAATAATTTAATTAATAATAAAGACTAATATCATATATTATTTTCAGACCTGTGCACTGCCTTCCCCTTTGGAGTTTCATTAGGGGTGGCAATTTCAATATGGGGGTACGGGGCAACTTTTTTGGAATTGGGGACAATTCGCTCCCGCCAATTAGCTCCCGGACAATTCGCTCCCGGGACAATTCGCTCCCGGACAATTCGCTCCCGGGACAATTCGCTCCCGGGACAATTCGCTCCCGGGACAATTCGCTCCCGGGAGTTTTTATAAACGCAAATCTTATCAAACCAACTTCATTAGGGACAATTCGCTCCCGGGAGTTTTTATAAACGCAAATCTTATCAAACCTACTTCATTAGGGAAAATTCGCTCCTTGGAGAATTCGCTCCTTGGAGAATTCGCTTTCTGCCCAATTCGCTACCGGCATTTTTAATAAACTCGATTCTTTTAAAGTAATTCATTCAGACGAAATTAATGATTTTTTTAGCTATTTTTGCAAAAAAATAAGTAATTTATATATTGATTTGTTTGCAAGCGGGAAAAAATTAAGTTATATGTACTAAGAACAATACCTAAGGATAAATTTGCAACCTTTAAAAATTTTTATTGTTCGTTTTGGCAATAGTTATGAACAATCACCACGGTTAATTCAATGTACACAAAGGTCTCGAGAAGAATTACACGTAATTGGTATAATAACGTTGGAACTAAAAAAATGAGCATAAAAAGTTCAGAAAACTAACTATTTTGCTCTTTTTTCAACATTTTTCTAAAACAAGCTGTTATTTATGTTTTTTACTCATGTTTATTATTTAACCACCGTTATATATGAATTATTTCCGTTTCTTCCCGATACCTTTGTGTACATTGAATTAATCGTCGTCATTGTTCAAAACTATTCCAACGACATAAAAATTTTTAAGGTTGCAATTTATCCTTAGGTATTGTTCTTAGTACTATAACTTAATTTTTTCCCGCTTGCAAACAAATCAATATATAAATTACTTATTTTTTTGCGAAAATAGCTAAAAAATATCTGAATGAATTACTTTCGAATCGAGTTATTAAAATACGGTAAGTTGGGCGGAAAGTCTTCAGGATTCTCTCCAAGCGATTCCCTAATGAGAAGTAATTTAAGATTTGCGTTTATAAAAACTCCCCGGGATATCCCTAATCATTGACGTTGCGTTTATAAACCCCGGGAGCGAATCTCCCGGAGGTGCTCCCCGGGAGCATTGTGCTCCCCCGGGAGCGATGCCGGGAGCCTGCCGGATCCTCCGCGGGAGCTCGGCGGGAGCGAATTGCCCGAATTCGATTTGCCGGGTCTCGTCCCCACCTAACTTTCCAAAGGTGCACAAGTCTGAAAAATAATATATAAATATTAGTCCTTATTAATTAAATTTGAGACGAAACTCGGGTTCTTCCCTACTTCCTAAATGTAATTTTTAATCTTCATGAAAACCACTAAAATTTATAAATACTTATAAATAAACGAAGCGTGGACTGTAGCACCGGGTTTCTCTACACAACCTACACAACGTCTTAACATCAAGCTAAAGTTAAAATGGAGTTTGATTTTAAGGTTTTGCTTAGGGTGCTTAGGGAGACAAAGGTCCACACTCTCCAACTCAGGTTGCTCAAGAGTTTTATCTTGACAAAATTTTTAAATTTACGTGTTTTTCTTAAGACTTATCAAAAAAACTATTTTATTTTAATTAATTGTACTTAAAAAATAAGGAATTTAAACTGTTAGTTCGTCTATACTTAAAGTAGTCCATGTAATTAAGTGGATTATACTTGAAGAATGCCAAAAGAAGTTGTTAGTGGTAGTGTAACCGGCCAACCAGTTTGTAACTGCGTCACGTGTTTTCCCACAGGTGATAATTTTTCAGAGAAGAAGTGTTCACGTGACAAATCCACTAATTTCACCCTGATTGAATTCATTTTTGGTAAAAGTAAGAAGCTAAACTAATTATTATGGACTGCCAGGTTAAATTCCATCATTTCACAAGTACATCGTGTGACTTTTATGTTAAATTTACTTGAATGATATTTTTGGCTTAATTTTACACAAATAGTAAAAAGAGACACCAAAGCTACATGTATACTGTGTCTAAAAAAATTATTCCTTGACAAAAAGCTTCGATTTTTAGTGTGCATTTGCTTTTATTATATAAGTATTTATAAATTTTAGTGGTTTTCATGAAGATTAAAAATTTCATTTTTTACGAAACATCAGAGAACCCCGGAGTTTCCGTCTTATTTTCGTTAATAATTTAATTAATAATAAGGACTAATATCATATATTTTTTTCAGACCTGTGCACTGCCTTCCCCTTTGGAGTTTCATTAGCTCTAGCAATTTCAATATGGGGCTACGGGGTGTCTGAATTGGGCAGCATTGCCTTCCACGATAACTTCCCGGACAACTCGCTCCGGGACAAAATCGCTCCCGGAGCGATTCGCTCCCGGGACAATTCGCTCCCGGAAACAATCCACTCCCGGGACAATTCGCTCCCGGGAGTTTTTATAAACGCAAATCTTATCAAACCAACTTCATTAGGGACAATTCGCTCCCGGGAGTTTTCTGAACGGAATATGAGACCTACTTCGTTTCAAAATTCGCTCCTTGGAGAATTCGCTCCTTGGAGAATTCGCTTTCTGCCCAATCGCTACCGGCATTTTTAATAAACTCAATTCTTTAAAGTAATTCATTTAGACAAAATTAATGATTTTTTTAGCTATTTTCGCAAAAAAATAAGTAATTTATATATTGATTTGTTTGCAAGCAGGAGAGGCTCATTTCATATGTACTCAGGACAATACCTAAGGATAAATTTGCAACCTTTAAAAATTTTTATTGTTCGTTTTGGCAATAGTTTTGAACAATGACGACGATTTAAATATCGATGTACACAAAGGTATCGAAAAAGAAGCCAATGAAAAATAATTCATATAATCACATTGGTAAAATGGTAAAAACATGAGTACAAAAACAACATAAAAATAACGAGCTTGGGTTTTTAGAAAAATGTTTGAAAAAAGAGCAAAATAGTTAGTTTTCTGAACTTTTTCTGTTCATTTTTTTTGGTTTTTTCAACGTTATTATACCAATTACGTTCGTAATTCTTCTCGAGACCTTTGTGTACGTAAAATTAACCGTGGTGATTGTTCATAACTATTGCCAAAACGAACAATAAAAATTTTTAAAGGTTGCAAATTTATCCTTAGTTATTTTTTTTTTTACATATAACTTAATTTTTTTCCCGCTTGAATAAATATATAAATTACTTATTTTTTTGCGAAAAATAGCTAAAAAATCATTAATTTTGTCTGAATGAATTTCTTAAAAGAATCGAGTTTATTAAAAATGCCGGTAGTGAGCAAATTCTCCAAGGAGCTGCCCAAGAACAAATTTTCCCTAATAAAAGTAGGTTTAATAAGATTTGCGTTTATAAAAACTTTCCGGGACCATTGTCCCTAATGAAGTTGGTTTGAGAATTTGCGTTTATAAAAAACTTTCCCGGGAGCGATATTCCCGGGAGCCGAGTCCTCCCGGGACAAATTGTCCCGGAAGCCGAATCCTCCGGGAGCAAATTGTCCCGGGAGCGAATTGTCGGAGCTAATTGGCGGGAGCAAATTGTCCCCGAGTCCGAAAATTCCGTTGCCCCATCTGAAATTGCCACCCCTAACTTTCCAAAGGGAAAGGCATACACTGAAAAATAATATATGATATTAGTCCTTATTATTAATTAATTATTAACGAAAATAAGACGAAACACATTTCCCGACGCTCCGTAAAATGTAATTTTTAATCTTCATGAAAACCACTAAAATTTATAAATACTTATATAATAAAAGCAAATGCACACTAAAAATCGAAGCTTTAAAAAAATAGTTTTTTTGAGACACAGTATACATGTAGCTTTGGTGTCTCTTTTTACTATTTGTGTAAAATTAAGCCAAAAATATCATTCGTAAACTTAACATAAAAGTCACACGATGTACTTGTGAAATAATGGAATTTAACCTGGCAGCAATCATCTAGTTTAGCTATTTATTTACCGAAAATAAATTAATAGATTGAAATTAGTGAATTTTATGAACACTTTCTCTGAAAAATTATCACCTGTGGGAAAACACGTGACGCAGTTACAAACTGGTTGGCCCGTCCGTTCTTTCGACCGTACTCATAATCCACTTAATTACATGGACTACTAGGTGTGATACGGTAGTCATTAATTATTTATTCATTCATTGATTGAAATGATAGCTTTTTGATAATTATTAAGAAAAAAAAACACGTGAGTAAAAATTTTGAGATAAAACTCTTCAGCAACCTGAGGTGAAGATGCTGTTTGTCTAGGCCTAAGCAAAACCTTAAAATCAAACTAAAGTTTGACGTTTTGATTTTAAGAATTATTTTAGTTTTTTTGCGAGGAAACCATGAGTTGTACAGTCAGCCAATTAGTTTATTTATAAGTATTCTCACGATAATTTACATGAAAAATAAAAGATTTAAACTGTTAGTTTTACTCTTTGACGGAGAGCAATTACGACCTTATTAGTTTAACTTTTCTAATAAAACAAAAATAATTATCTGGCAAATAGTAAAAAAAAAGTTTATTTATTTCGCATAAAACAGGATACGCAAGGCCGATGTTATTAAACACTTACTGCACAACCAAATACTACATATTGAAATGCTCAAGTGAGCTATTTATTTACAGAGCAATA
>JASAMX010018955.1:0-11696 GCA_030248175.1 Microlaimidae sp. YZB2_3 | reverse complement strand
CTGACCTCCATGGAAAAAATCCAGGGCCCCCTCCCTAACCCTGACCCCTCTCTCTAGCGAGGTTGACCCATCCCCTCCCGACCAATTTACAAGATATTTTTATTTACTGTCAAAAACACGGGTTTTTTAGAAAAAAACAGTGTTTAAATACACTTTTTAAACCTAAATAGGCTGTTTTCAGACCTGTGCACGGCCTGGAAATGCCCCCCCTTTTATTGGAGGATTTGCCCCCCCACCCGGTTTATTGCCCCACTACCCCCCAAAACATTAAAAACAACCCCACCATGATGCGCCATTTTTGACCTATGATGACGCTATCATCGCGAATTTTTTTGCAGTTTTTTAGCCATTTCAATGTATTTTAAGCCATTTTAGACCTATTTTTACCTTATTTTCGCTTTTTTTTGTCCTTTTTTTCCCTTTTCCCTTTATTTTTTCTCTTTTTCCCCCTGCTTGCCCCCCCCCTGTTTCAAAAAAGTTGCCTCCCGTGCCCCCCCGTTTTGGAATTTTTCCCCTTAATAAAACCCCGGGGGGGCAGTTCACAGGTCTGCTGTTTTAGTATAGAAAATTTAATATTAGAGCTAAAAACACTTAGATTACTCATTAAAAAACTTTGTTTGAAAATCGGACCCCCTGGACCCATAAACTTGAAATCTCGCACCCTGGGTCGACGCCCCCCCCCCCCACGAAGAAGTCAGGGGGTCCAGTGGTCCAGACTCCAGGCCCCCTAAAACATTTTGGTCCTTCACCCGAGGGGGGATTCCCTTAGCAGGTCTGACCAAAAACACTTATGTACATAAGCATTGAGGGGGGTGGTAGGGTGGGGTCCACGTCCACCCACGACCCACCCCCCTACCTTACCTAGCCTCGAAATTTCAGACCCCCCAGGAAAAAAATCTAGGGGGCCCCTCCCTCTCCCCAAAATTTTTAAATTTTGACACCCTACCCCCTTTGGAATTCTAAATCGACTCCCTCACCTTCCCCCTTCTGAGACAAGTTTTGGGTATGAATGAATTTAGGTCAAAATTTAATGTAAACACGGTTTTGTAGTAAAAAACAGTACTTTTGTACTCTTTTTATAAATAAATAGCCTATTTTAGCATATAAAATTTTATTTTAGTGCTAAAAAACTTAAATAAATGATTTAATGTGACTTTGTTTGGAAACCAAACCCCCTTTGAGCCCCCTCTGAATTTCAAACTGGTCCGCCCCGGGTCGACTCCCCCCTAAAAAGCTAGGGGGTACGGACCCCCCCCCTTCTAGCTTTCAAAAGGCAAATTACCCGTGGTAGCTACCCCCTAGCTTGACAGTCCATGCTCATGTATGAGTATGACCGTCCCTAATTTGATTTTTTTGTACTCTTTTTATAAATAAATAGCCTATTTTAGCATATAAAATTTTATTTTAGTGCTAAAAAACTTAAATAAATGATTTAATGTGACTTTGTTTAAAAACCAAACCCCCTTTGAGCTCCCTCTGGATTTCAAACTGGTCCGCCCCGGGTCAACTCCCCCCTAAAAAGCTAGGGGAGTACGGACCCCCCCCTTCTAGCTTTCAAAAGGCCAATTACCCGTGGTAGCTACCCCCCTAGCTTGACGGTCCATGCTCATGTATGAGTATGACCGTTTCTAATTTGATTTTCGTCCTTAGCCCGAGATTAATATCATAGTTCAGGCAAGATAAGATAGGTAGGTCAGGCACCTTGATTTTTTACGCCAATTTGACGCCATCATTTGCGTCGGTGCCGTAGAATAGATCTTCCCCCCGGAAGATTTATTCTGGTTCACGCCAGAACAGATCTTCCCCCTCAGAATATTTTCCCCCTTGTGTTAAAGCATACAGCAAAAATTTGCATAAAATTCTTAACAGAGAGGGGAAAATTTATTCTGGTGTTCACTCCAGAATAAATCTTCTCCCTTGTTATAAATCATGTAACAATTATTTGCATATTAAAACCAACAACTTTTTTTTTGTTTTTTGCGTCATTTCGTTTTTTTTCTTTTAATAAAAAAATTCATAAAAAATACTCGAGGTTTCAGATCAAAGAATTGGTAATAAACACAAAAAAATAAATTTTATTCTAATCAAACATTTGAGATGTCCGAAATATTAAAAAAAAACTTGCCTTTTTTATATTAACACTTTTTGAATGTTTTACTTAAAATTAGGATTTCGATCCTATAAAGCTAAAATGTGAACCCTAAGCAAACCTAAGCAGAAAAATTAAATTCAAAATATTAACCGTTTAAAATATTAAGCAACATATTATGAAAAAAGTTAGAACTCGTAAGAAAGTTTGGCGGCGTCAGAAAAAATACATTCTACATATTTTCGGAAAATATTTTTTTCCTAAGCCAGAAAGACAAAAAACTTTTTTCCTAAGCCTAAGCAAAACCTAAAAATCAACCTAACCTAAACAACCAAAAAAAAAACTTTAAACCTGTTTAATGTTGAATTAACTGCTGAACATGAAGAAGATTGTTTTGTTTTCGTATTGACTTTTAAATAAAAAAAACTAAAAACTTATGGACACTCATAATCTAATTTTTATTTCTTCTTATTTCAATTTTTGTCTATATATTATGTTTTATAAGAAGCAAAAACTGAAAGGTAAATAATGACTCAAATACTGATCGAAAAGAAATTAAACTGGTGTCATTTTTTCATGTCTTTTTTTATTATACTTTGCCTTAAAAATTGATAAACTTAAAGAAAAAGCCTTTTCACGATATTAATTTTCTTAAAAAAATATTCAGTTTATTTAATTATGGCATATTTTTTTACATACTCAAACAAACGAACTAATGCAAACGTATTTTTTTTTATCTCCGAAAACCAACTAAATAATACTTAATTATTAATGTTAATGCTCAACTGTTTTTTGAATTAACAACAATTAAAGCTAAAGTTGATTTATATCAAAATACAAAAAACAAACTATTTTTTCTAAATGTAACATTTTAACATTCTGTGTTAAATATTATGTTTTTAAAATTTGCCCTAACAAATTCTCGCGTATCATTTTTGAAATTTATGCAAATTTTTGAGGGATGAAGATTTATTCTGGTGTTTGAACCAGAATATATCTTCCGGGGGGAATAACTATTCTGAGGGGGGGGGGGAGATCTATTCTGGCGTAAATCAAAATAAATCTTCCGGGGGAAAGATCTATTCTAGAGCGCACCAGAATAAATCTTCCGGGGGCAGATCTATTCTAGAGCGCACTAGAATAAATCTTCCGGGGGAAAGAATCTATTCTGCGACACCGGCACCAAAAATTTTGGGTCTAGCACCACCCTGGCGCCTGGATTTTTTTTAGCTAGAAAATAAACTGCGGCAGTTTTTTTAACACAGCCAAAAAAAAAAGAAAATTTAAGAAAACCCTTTCCAACATTTTTTCTGTGCATTGCTTTGCTCAACCGTTATTGTTTTGAACTTTTTTTTGATTGCGAACCACACATAAATTATAGTTTATTAATATTTTCTATAGCATATATTTAGGTAATAGCGCTAATTAATTATATGTTAAGTACAAAAATAAAAGTATTTAAATCAAGTTAACTTCTAATCGTAAACCTGAAACGAATCATTTTGCACTAGCAGGAGCATTGCAAAAATTGAAAAATTCTGGAAGAATTATTTTGCAATGAATGAACAACGATTTTTTTATAAGAATACTATTATTATTATTATTATTTATTATTATATATACATAAATATAACCCAGAAATATAATTTTAGTACAAATTTATAATTAAATTAAAAAATAGGTTTTTAGTGAATAATTAGGTAAATTAAATTACCTCCAAAAAAAAACACAAACAATTCATGTTTAAATTTTTGAAAATCCCCTAAAGGAAAGAACCAGTTTTAAACAAAATCTATTCTCTATGACAACATAATTTTTCGCATTTACGAAGAGCGTGATGAAAGAACGAAGCCAATATAATACAAATGTAACAAAAGAGTATTTTTTTCACTTATAGCTACATTATATTGGACAAGGATAATATTAATAATTGTAGGGCTGCCGAAGGCTGAAAAAACTTGAAATAACTTGGGTTGATTATATAAAAATCTCCCAGATTTGACCTACCTTTAGAATAATGTTGTCACAAAACTAACTATACACAGTTTAGTTCACATTACAAGCATAGGTGAACACGGTGAAAAAGCTAGAGGGGGTGTTTACCCCCGTTAAATGACATTCAAAATCTAGGGGGGTCCTAGAGGGGGGGGGTCGAACCCCCTCTAGCTTTTCAGGGGGTTGACCCGAGGTGAAAGATTTTGAAACCTAGGGGGGGTCAGGTGAGGTCCAATGTCCGAAACAAAATGCTTTTAAACCATTAAAGGTTTAATAATAGTTTTTTTATAGGATAATACTACACTTTATTGAATAAAAACCGATATTCTGATATAGAAAAGCTGTAAAAACATGAATTGTGTTAAAAATTCACGTTTTTGGAAGAAAATTTAGTATAAAAAAAGTACTTCAAATTTTCCCAAAAGGGGAGGGGGGGTCAGATTTCAAAATTTAGAGGGGGGGGGTCAGGGGTAAAAAATTCGAAAATTTGGGGGGAGTTACCCCCCCCCCAACCAGAAGTGGGAGGGGGTGGGGGGTTAACCCCCCAATTCTGAGAAGGAGGGTTTAACCCCCTCCACTTAGAAGGGGGGGGGAGAAAAGGTTACCCCCCCCCCAATTTTGGAAAAATGAAGAAAAAAGTCTTCAAAATAAATTTGAACTGCCTCCAAACTTAAGTTTTGAGGTCAAAACGAATGTTTTAAACAGTAAAAAGCTCAAAAATAAAATATAGCTTTTTGACCTAAAATTAGCGTTTTTTACCTATTTATTTTTACCTATTAGCAAAAGTTAATGCAACAGCAACAGCAGCAGTTCATGCAACAAATGTTGGCCATGCAGATGCAGCAACAATCAATGGCTCAATCTCAACAGCAGCTTATCAACGCCATGCAGCAACTTAACACTTCACACAATGGTGGCATGGCAACGTCAGTTGACAGCTGCAATTCAAACAATTTACACACTGCAATGCAGACCTGTGCACGGTTTGAAAATGCCCCCCCCGTTTTATTGGAGGATTTGCCCCCCCCGTTTTATTGCCCCTCCGCCAAAAAATGATAAGTACACTAAAAATATGACGCCATTTTTGACCTATGATGACGCCATCATCGCGAATTTTTTGCAGTTTTTAGCCTATTTCAATGTATTTTAAGCCATTTTAGACCTATTTTTACCTTATTTCCGCATTTTTTGTCCCTTTTTTCCCTTTTCCCTTCTTTTTTTCTCCTTTTTTTCTCTTTTTTTTTTCTTTCCCCCCTGCTTGCCCCCCCCGTTTTATTGCCCCCCCGTTTCAAAAAAGTTGCCCCCCCGTGCCCCCTCCCCATTTTGGAATTGCCCCCCCCGTTTTAACCCCCGGGGGGGGGGGGGGGGGGCAGTGCACATGTCTGTGCAATGGTCAACAACCAAGCAACTGTTACTGCAAACCTTCCTCGCATACAAATGTCTCAGTTCAATGGTGATTTTCGCCAATGGAGCCATTTTTGGGAATCATTTAACGTCAATGTTTATCAGCAACCACTTCACGACAAACAGAGGTTGGCTTACCTCAATCAATGACTGCATGGTCCAGCTAAGGATAAAATCAAAAGACTTGGCTTGGAAGGCTCAAGCTATAGTGAAACTATCAAAATATTGCTGCAGCACTATGGAAACCCTCCATTTCAGCTTAAGGCACAATGGGATGCCTTTCACGCCTTGCCAGTGGTCTGTAACAATCTGACCAATTTGGAAAAATTCACAGATGAAGCCCGAGCAACAATTGCTTCTTTGGCACACTATGGAACACACAACGAAGGCACGCTTTTCAACGTGATGGTTCCAGAATTGCTAAAGAAGCTTCCAACGGCAGTGGTCAGCAAATACACTAAAAAATGTGTGTTATCTGGACTAGATCAACTGGACCTAATGACAAGAATGAATTAATGAAATGTTTGCGTATGTACAATGAAATTCAAATGCTGACCGTTTCTTGAGCTAAGCAATTACCTGAGCGCTAGCCAACCAGTAACCTCAAGCCCTGCTAATCGCCAACTAACACCGCGGAACAACATATCAACTGCCAACTTTAGAATCAGAATATTCACAAAAATTCATCAAAATGTGTGTTCTGCAGCAATGAAGGCCACTACATGGATAACTTCAACAAACTGGTGAAAGTAGAGGACCGTAAAAAAGCGCTCATTAAAGAAAAATGTCGTTTCAAATGCATAGGTTTGTGGCACTCAGCAAACACCTGCCAACAAACGAAACCTTGCTTTATTTGCAAGCAATTTGATCATCATACCTCTATCTGCAACAAACAAAAGGAAAGCCATCTACAACCTAAATGAATGCAGATCTGGAGGGAAAAAAATAACAGAAGAAAAACCAGCGGATGCTGCGGTTGTCAACACTCAACTGACCCTTAATGCAGCGGCTGAAGATAACATCATGAGCATTTCAATTAAAAAGGGTATAAAATTTTTGCGCTTCGCGCTAAGTGATTTTTTTGCTGTTATTTGCATTGTTTTTTAAGTTAAAACTTGAAAAATATTAGGTTTAAAAAGGCATAACATTAAAAATCGTGCGACAGCACGAAAAAATTTTCAAAAATTGTCTTTGAAATTAATTAAAAACCATTTAAAAGTTGTAAAAAGGTGTATAAGTGTCAAGCGCTGAGCGGAGCGAAGCGCGAGAAAATTTTTTAAAATTTGTTCTCTAAAATTTTAAAATTTGTTCTCTTTGACCCCCAAATTTTTACCTCAGACAGCCCAAAACGGGGGTTAGAACCCCCATAACCCCCCTGGCTACCCCCTGTGTATGTCTATCAGTCGCCACTGGGAAATGTACTTTGTGGTAATGGAAGTTCCGGTACAGAGCTACAAAATGGTGGGACAACTATGTGCCGGTTAAATAGCAGCTGTTAGTGAACCAATGGGATGTTTGTGGCAACGGAAGGCAGATAACATCCACAGTCCTCATCAAAGAATGTGTACATCAAAGTTACAAAAAATGCTTGATGATTTCAAATGAAAAACAAAAGTCAAGATAAAAAAACTATTGCAATTAATTTGAAGGAATTATTAACACCTGTTCATTTTTTCAAACTGGTGCTCCTCAAGTGCCTGGGAGCAGATCGTCGTGATACGACAAATTGTGCGACAATTTAACCAAATAGTGCTAAAATTAACTAGTGCTGAATTGTACTGGTGTTAAAATAGGACGTTTACGACGTCACAGACTTAAATATTTAAGTATTCACTCTTAAAGCTTCTAGAATGTTCTATACACTGGCGCTCTTGTCGTTATTTCGTCGCCTATTGCTAATTGGTAAGAACATTCTGGACGTTTCTGGAGCTATGTTTTAGTAGTATATAAATTGAGCGAAATCAGCATTATAAAGTGTAATTAAGGATTATTAAATGTAATTAAGGGTTATTAAATGTCATTTAGTGTTATAAAATGTTACTTAATGTTATTAAATGTTGTTAAATCGAACATAACTGATACTATTATTGAAATTGTTTATTTTTAAAGCTGCTGTTATTCCAAACCGCCTTGTTATTTTATTGTGTGCCTTTGCTGTTCTCGTTTTGTTACCAATAAACCTTTTAATTTCAATTCCACTGCGCACTTCGCTTTGTCATAGCCAGACAAGTTCAATTAATATAAAAAATGATATCATTTTAAAATTATAAGTTTAAATATACAGACCTGTGCACTGCCCTCCGGGGTTTTAGTGGGAGGGGGACAATCCCAAAATGGGGGGCACGGGGGCAACTTTTTTGAAACGGGGGCAATGAAACGGGGGGAGGGCAAGCAGGGGAAACAGAAAAAAGGAGAAAAAGAAAGAAAAAAAAAGAAGGAAAAGGGACAAAAAAATGAAATGCGGTAAAAATAACTCTAAAATAACTTAATATTCCTTATAGGCTAAAAACTGCAAAAATTTCGCGATGATGGCGTCATTATAGGTCAAACACAGCGCCATAATTTTTGGGTATTTTTTCATTTTTGGGCAGGGAAAGGGCAATAAAACGAAGGGGGGCGCAAATCCTCCAATAAAGCGAGGGTGGGGTGAGAGGCATTTTAACACCGTGCACAGGTCTGAATATATATCCGGTACCTAACTATTAAGATTTCGTTTTGATTTTAAAACTTAGTGCAAGAATATTTTTATTTCTCTAAAATAAACTATAATTTTGAAACAGAAAATATCACAAAAATAGTTTTAAAAGGGCTTACTTATTCAATAGAGCTAATTGATCTTGAAACATTTTTAACGTTTCTTGAAAGGCTACCAGAGCTTGACGTTTTGATTGCAGTTCTTCTGTCGCTTTCGAGTAATCCTAAATATTTTCCGAAATCTGTGTAAATTACAATTACAAAAAAAACAAGCACGAATAACTTGAGTATCTTCATCCTAATAATAAAAAAATTTTAATCCTTAAGATAACTACTCAGAAGTATTGATTTTCTAATTTATCGCTGTATGTGCGCAAAAATTTTTAATAATTATTTTTGGTGAAATTTAATTTATATTTTTTGCCAATACAATAATTGTAAAATATAAATAGATTATTCTAAAATTCTCCACAGAATGATTTTAATTTATGAAAAAATTAGTATTTTTTAACAATTTAGCAGTCCACTTTGAATAATCAAATTGAGTCAAGGCAAGATAAATTCAAAATCTTTGACCATGACTTGCTTTATCGTAGCAAAGATGAAATAAATACCTAGTGGAAAAAATACCTCATAAGACGCATCATATTGCGCTGATTTTCTGAGATACTCTGAATGGAGATTGCTGATCCTCGCTTTGAGCTTTTCAGGATCCTTGCAATGACCAGCTTCTTCCTGATAATAATAATATTAGTAAGTTTATTGGATGTGTGTGTGTGTGTGTGTGTGTGTGTGCATGTGTACGTATGCTTATCTCTGTGTGTGTGTATGTGTGTGCATGCGTGCGTGGGTTTGTGTGCGGGCGCGCGCGTGTGTGTATGAACGTGTTTGTGTGTGCGCGCGCGCGTGCGTCCGCACGCGTATTTGTATAATAGGGGAGGTAAGTTCAGTTAGGGGAAAACTTTTTTCTTTTATTCGGGATTGAATAGGACTTCTAAACATGGGTGTTTTTTTCGGGGGGGGGGGACAGAGGGGTCCACCCCCCGCCCATAGAGCCAAAATTTCGGACCCCCTAGAAAAAATCCAGGGCCCCCCTCCCCCACAAAGCTCGAGAGCGGTCCGGCCTGACCCCCTCTAGCGAGGCTGACCCCCTCCCCCCTCCCGACCCATTTGGAAGTATAATTTTTTATTTACTGTCAAAACACGGTTTTTCTTAGTTAAAAACAGTGTTTAAATACACTTTTTAGACTTAAATAGGCTGTTATATAAAATTCAATATTAGATCTAAAAACACTTAAATTATTGAGTTAAAAAAATTTTGTTAAAATATTGGGCCCCCTGACCCCCCCCCTCCTAAATTTGAAATCTCGCACCCAAGGTCGACCCCTCGTAAAAGGACTGGGGTACGGACCCCCCTGGCCCTGGACCCCTCCCTAAAAAATTTTGGCCTTCCACCCGGGGTGGACCCCCTAGCGGACCCGACCAAAACACCAATGCTTCTAAAACCCCCCGGCTACGCTTTGGGTATTTCGGAAAACCCCTCCCGTAAATTTTTTTCTACCCTCAAAATCCTATGAGTAGTCTGGACTGCTTTTGAGCTGTAGGTTAGAGGAGGAAGGACCATTTTTAAAAAACAAAAACCTCTGCCACAAGAGCAAACAGAAGAAGTAAGGACCATTTTTATCTGCTGGATTTATAATTTTGGCGCCAGAAGAGGTGGAAAACCTTTGTTGTCGTTTGCAGCCAATATTTCCATGAATGTCGGTCTGGACCGTCTGGCACGCTCTTGGCCTTGCTAACTGTGCCTTCCAATTCTCAGAGGAGATAAGCCAACCCCCTTGGAGCTCCGGCCCCGTTGCAAATTTTTCTCAGGGTTGAACCCCACTCTTTCCCGATGCCAACCACTGCTACGGGATTATGTCCCAAAGTTCCCCGTTAACATTCTTAAATTCTAAAACGATATCAGGGGCCTGTTTCATAAAATACTGGTAAATTTTACAGGTTTGTAAAATGGAGAAAAATACAAGTTTTTAAAATTACTGACTTGTAAATTTTTAAACAAATAAAAAGATGTTTTTATATGTGTTTTTTATATAGATTTTTTAATATATAATTTAATATTAGTAATATAAATAATAATATATTTAATTTTTATATAGATTTTTTATATTTTTTTATATATAGATTTTTTAATATACCTCCACAAACCAACAAAAAAATAATTCAAATTTACAATGGTATTTTTACTTGTATTTTTTACTTGTATTTTTCACTTGTATTTTCACTCGTTTTCAAGTTTTTTTTACAAACTTGTAAAAAAATCAAGTGAAATCGTAAAGTAAATTTTACCCTGCTCGGAGTAGGGTAAATTTTTCTTTTGAGAACTTGTGAAAAATTACAAGTGGCCAAAGTTTAAAATTGGAATAACTTTAAACACACAACAGCTACGTACATAAAATTTTAATTAGTTTGCACATGGCATATAATCTTTTTTCATTTCAAATTTCAACGCAAATGGTTCAGAATAAAAAAAGTTATTGATAGACTTGTAATTTACGAAGACCATTATTTTATGAAACAGGCCCCTGTAAGCCATCCCTAAAATTTGACATCCGATATTTTATTCCTGAATTTTTAGTCGATTTCGGCAATCACCGAGGCGAGTTGAAGGGTTTCTAACATAGGTGAGCACGGTCGGGGAAGCTAGGGGGGGTGGTTACCATAGGTGAACACGGTCGGGGAAGCTAGGGGGGGGTGGTTACCCGGGGTAAATCGAATTTTGAATTCTAGGAGGGGGGTCCCAGGGGGGTCCGGACCTCTCCTAGCTTTTTAGGGGTGTCGACTCGGAGTGCGAAATTTCGAAATCTAGAGGGGGGGTCAGGTGGGGTCCGGTGTCCAAAGCAAAACAGTTTTAAACCATAATAACTTTAATAATTGTTCTTTTTATAGGATAATACTACATTTTATTATATAAAAAGCCATATTCATGTATAAAAAGGGTGTAAAAGCATGAATATGTGATGAAAATTCACGTTTTTGGAAAAAAATTTAGTATAAAAAAGGCACCTAAATTTTTTGTGGGGGGGGGTGGGGGGGGGTCAGATTTCAAAATCTAGAGGGGGGTCAGGGGTAAAAAATTCGGAATTTTGGGGGGAGGGGGGGCCTCTAGATTTTCGTCTAGGGGGGGCAAAATTTCGAGGCTAGGGGGGGTGGACCCCACCCTGCCCCCCCCCTTTCTCACCTATGGTTTCTAATTGAACAGAGAGCAAAAAAATATGTTCGAGTTGCTAAAACTACATTCTACATATGTCTCGTAAAATAAATAAATAATATATACTTACTTCCGCAATTTTTTGCCCACTTAAAGGATATTTGAGTGTCATGTCCAAATTCCTGTTGTACTGTTTAAGAGAGTTGTGACGATAGTGTTCGATAAGCTCTTGGACGGAGGAGAATTTAAGTGTCTCGGTAAGGGAGAAACCAAATTTACCCTCCCGAAAATATATTTTGATCA
>JASAMX010018954.1:0-39501 GCA_030248175.1 Microlaimidae sp. YZB2_3 | reverse complement strand
ATTTTAACGCTAGAAGTTTAAAAAACTCTCTTTCTGAATTTGAATGCTTAGTTACAGGTCAAGATTCTTTGTATGGTGATTGTGATCTTTTGTTAATTACAGAATCATGGCTGAATGACTCCATTACCAACAAAATGTTAGATAAACATGACAGTTATGATATTTTTCGTAAGGATCGTGTTAATCAACAGGGGGAGGAGTTTGTATTTTCGCAAAACGCAAATTAAATGCTGTTCAGTATAATATTGACACAAAATATAAAAACATTGAAGGGGTTGTAATTGACTTTTTAATTTACAAATCTAAGATTAGGTTAATTTGTTTGTATAGAAAACCTAACTCAACTGTGATTGAAGATGAAAATATTTTTCAATTTTTACAAAATACCTGCGAAAGTTTTAAGGGATCTTTGATTCTTGCAGGAGATTTCAATTTGCCGGGAATCGACTGGCGTAGTTATAAAATTAAGTCAAACAATCAAAACGAAAAATTATTTTTCCAGGTTTTCAGTGATTTAAGTTTAAAACAGCTTCTAAAAGACCCACTAAAAAAAATAATTTTCTTGATCTAGTTTTGTCGAACGATCCTGAAATTTTCAATACACTTTCGATACGCCCTGGATTTTCCACCTCAGATCATCATTCAATTCAGTTCCAGCTTAACGTTGATATTTTTGATTATCAAACGCAAAATAAGGACGGATCGCTTTGGCTCCCTGACTTTAAAAATGGTGATTATAAAATGCTTGCTCTTTATATATCATCAGTAAATTGGGATCAACTTTTTTCTTCTGATAGCACCGTTGAGGAGTGGTGGCAAACTTTCAAATCAGTGTTAATTGAAGGTATTTTAAACCATGTCCCACTAAAAAAGTTCAATTATCATAAAAAAACACATTATCCTTCCTATATTAAAAAAATTCAAGCAAAAAAGCAAAAAGCATGGCGTAAATTTAAAAACGGTAAGAATAAAACAGATTATAAAAGATGGTCTAGAGAATATAAACAAATAGTTAAAAATTATAATATAGATATTGAAAATCGTGTTTTGAATGCAGGAAACATTAACAGTTTTTACAAATATGTTAACAACAAAATAAAACATAAAGAAACCATACCTCCAATAACAAAAGATGATGGAACCTTTGCAACTACAGATCAAGAAAAAGTGGAAATTTTCGCACAGTATTTTAGTACCGTTTTTATTGAAGATAATGGAAAACTTCCATATTTTGAACCAAAAGAAAAGGTTAATCTCGAGCATATGACCTTTAAGAAAAAAGAAATAATAAAGGCAATTAAAAAGCTGCCTAATAAATTATCAAAATCACCTGATTGTTTTCCTGCGCTGTTTTAAAAAAAATTGGTCCAAGTTTGGCTGAACCTTTAAGTTTATTATTCCAAAAATCTTTTGACTCAGGTATCATGCCTGAGGACTGGAAAACTGCTCTAGTAATTCCGCTTTTTAAGAAAGGAGTAAAAAGTAATAAAACTAATTATAGACCGATTTCACTTACATCTTTTGTTTGTAAACTTATGGAACGTCTGGTTATAAATGTACTTTTAAGCTTTTTTGTAAATATTTTATCAAGGTGCCAACATGGCTTTAAGTCTAAAAGTTCAACTATAACCCAACTTCTTGAAACTTTAAACGACTGGACTAATTCTTTAAACAATAAAAAAATGATTGACGTTATATATTTGGATTTTGCTAAGGCGTTCGATACAGTTTCACATCAAAAGTTGTTGTTTAAACTTGAAAAATATGGTGTAACAGGGAGATTTCTAAATTGGATTAAAGCTTTTTTGACTGGAAGAAATTTAAAAGTAATTTTAAACAATGCAGAATCAAAATCATATCTTGTAAAAAGCTCAGTTCCGCAAGGTTCTGTGTTAGGTCCGTTTTTGTTTTTGGTCTATATTAATGATATCGTCGACTGCGTATATCATTCTAAAATAAAATTGTTCGCAGATGACGCCAAGCTTTACACTAGTTTTTTCACTGAAAATCAAAACGTAACGAGAAATAATCTTCAAGACGATTTAAACAGAATTACAAAATGGTCAAAGGACTGGCAGTTGCAGTTGGCCAAAAACAAATGTGAGGTTTTGCATATTGGAAATAAAAATGAAACACTAAAATTTAAATACACTGTGGACAAAGAAGCACTTTCAGAAAGCACATTAGTGAAAGATCTAGGAGTTTATATTTCAGGTAATTTAAAATTTTCAAATCACTGCGAAATTATTTCAAAAAAAGCTTTAAGAACATCTTCTTTAATTTTTAGAACGTTTACTTCAAATTCATTAAAAAATTTTTTGCAAGGATATATTACATATGTAAGACCGCAGTTAGAATATGCTAGTGTTGTATGGAATCCATATTTGCTTAAAGATATTACTATCATTGAGAATGTTCAGAGGTCCTTTACTCGGCGACTATTTAACAGATGTAATCTCAAAATGGTGTCTTACGAAGAAAGATTAAAATTCCTAGGATTACAAAAATTACAAGACCGTCGAAATAATTTTGATCTTACAGAATGCTACAAGATACTAAATGGTTACAGCAGCGTAAACATTGCTGATTTTTTCACTTTAAATCAAAATTTTACAAGAGGGCATTGTCATAAATTGAAAATTAACAAAAGTAGAATAGATGCAAGGAAATTTTTCTTTTCCAATAGAGTTGTTTCAAAATGGAACTCTTTATCACAGAAACAAGTACTATCAACATCCCTGGTTACTTTTAAAAAAAAGTCTTGGTAATGGCTCATCTTAGAGCTTAAAATAAATTAAGCCTATGAGTCATTTTCTAGATAAAGTCATGGTTTTGTAACTACTAGCAAACGTGATCGGTTCGCTGTGATATTTGCTATGCTGTTAAAATTTCTAGAATAAATACATTTGATTTGATTTGATTTGATTAACCGGGAAATTTCCAAACAAAAAAACTGCGAATGTAAAACTCTTTGATGATGGTTTTTTACGTAATATAAATATTCAATGTTTTTTAAAAAATTATTTTACATGGTAAAACATGTAATATTTCGAATAATTTGAACTATTCGACAGTATTTGTTGCAAAAATTTATCTATAAATTTTGTGTTTACAATTTTTTACTTCGCAAACTTCGAGCTGCAAAAAACTGCGAACGTAAAATCCTCAGATGAGAGTTTTACCACGTACTGTTGTCAAATATTTAGGTTTTTTATTGCATTGGACGTATCAATTATTTTATACGTTAAAACGTGGAATATTTTGACTAATTTGAATTATTCGACAATGTATTATGTGGAAAAATTTCATTAAGGAGTTTTGCGTTCACAAATTTTAATTTCTACATTATAAAAGTTTTTGAGTTTTGCGCTCACAAATTCTTATTTCTAGATTATAAAAAATCTACATGTGGATTGCTTAACATATAATTCACAATTGTTTCACGCAGTCGGACATTCTCCACTCTAATGCATTCTTGTCAATACCTTTCCATCCAATTGCCACCAGCGCAAGTCTCCTTGTATCCTCGATAAAACTTGTCCAAACAAGCTCCTAAATAAAATATTTATTCCCCCTCGATAAAACTTGTTCAAACAAGCTCCTAAATGATTTATTTATTCCCGTTGTCACTAATGCAATAAAAAAAAATAAGGAATTCACCAAATAATAAAAAAAAACTTTGCCGCATATTGGGTTCAACTGTTTTGTATTAGTTTTAGTTTTTGTGTTTACCAAAAATTTGGAAAAAAATTAATTTTATGAAATAAGTTGCTAGTACTTTCCTTTTATGTTTAGGCTCTATATTATTTTATTCTTTTTGTTACTTTTACAGAATATATTTCCAAAAGCTAGATCCAAAAGACATGTTATGTTTTGTTACGTTAGAAACCATATTATGTTTTTTTCGAAAACATTTTTTTAGTTTAAAGTGTGATTTTAAATTTGAAATTTTCACATTGGGAAACCCCAAAAAAATGTTTTCAGTCACAAAAATTATTGTTCACAAGGAAGTTGTCGACGTGCACGTAAAAAAACTAATGGTTTAATTTACAATATAACATGATATTGATGCTCTCTATTGACTAATATCTCCAAACAATACTTTTAAACCAGTTTAAAGACAAAACTTTTTTAAGTAGTAAAAATTCGAGGGTTCTTTTGGTCCAAATGGGTTCTCTAGTATAAAGATGTCCATGTTGATTTTTCCAAAAAGAACTTGACATTATGGGTGGCCAATGACTGGTGTTTTTTATCAATGTTTTTAAGCCAGTTTACATGTACAAACGAAAAAATTTTCAAATTGCCAAACGCGAAGACTACTTTGGCAAGAATGAGTTGTCCATTATAAAAATGTTCATGTTAGTTTAAGAGAATCCAATCTTTTTACAAACCCCAGACTATTAATTTTCTCATATCTTATTTAACCTAATCCGTTCGATGGTTGTATTGGGGTTTCTTTCCCTCTTTAGTAAAATTTTTTTTTAATGTGTTTTTTTTTTTTGTTTTTTTTTTTTTTTTTTTTTTTTTTTTTTTTTTTTGTTTTTTTTTTTTGGTTTTTTTTTAATTTTTATTTTAATGTTTATTCAGTTATAATAGTTTACAAATACTAAACACTGATATAAACTGAAGTCATAAAAAAGAATCACAAAAAAAACACAATTGATGTTAAATTAAATTAATATGTGTATTATAAATTTAATAGGGAATTGATTGTGATGGAGTCTAGTTTTTTTCGAAATATGGGTAATGTTTTACTAAGAACAATTGATTTATCTAATTTGTTCCAAAATTTAATTACTCTATTACAAAAATAATATTTACGTATATCTAAATGACATTTTGGGACTTTTAATTTGAGGCCATTACTCCTGGTGGAATTTTCATTAAGTTCAAAAAACTCTGAATGGGGAACGTCAACTAATTTATTGAGTATTTTATATGTCATAATTAAATCATTTCTTATTCTACGACATTTCAGGCTTTCTAAACCAAGCTTGGTCAAACGATTTTCATAGCTAGTGTTTTTCATACCGCAACGAGAAAATAATTTGCGTGTAAAGCATCTTTGAACTCGTTCAATTGTGATTATATCTTTTTGAAGCCATGGTGACCACACTGTTGTCTCGTATTCTACAAGAGGACGCACATAGGTAGTGAACGCTTTAACAAGTATGATGGGATTTTTTGTTCTAAACGCTCTAAACAAAACTGCACAACGGCCTAATGCTTTTTTTGCTATATTGTGACAGTGTGTGCTTGGTTTTAAGTTTTTATTGATATAGATACCAAGGTCTTTCACAGTGTCAACTGACTCTAAGTGTATGTTTTCAAAATAATAGTCTAAATCATTATTGTGATAACCTAATTTGAGAACATTGCATTTATTAAAAGCTACCGACAATTGCCAAGATTTTGACCACTCACAAAACTTACGCAGGCATGATTTAAAATTGTTCTGATTTTCTCCTTTTTTAAATGAGCAATATAACTTTGTATCATCGGCAAACATTTTCACCTGACAGTCATTGCCAATAAAAGCAGGAAGATCATTTACGTATAGCAAAAAAAGAAGTGGAGATAGGGACCCGCCCTGAGGAACCCCACTTGTAACGTTAGCATAATCAGAATAAGTGTCGTTTATACAGACTCTGTGGCGGCGATTAGATAAATAGTTTGTAATCCAATTAATTAACTCGTAGCCAAAACCGTACGCTTTAAGTTTTATTATTAATTTTTTATGGCAAACCGTATCAAACGCCTTAGCATAGTCAATATAAACGACGTCAACACTCATATTTCTATCTAAGGCTTTTGTCCAATCATTAAGGCAGGTCAGAAGCTGTAGACCAGTGGACCGTCGCGATAGGAACCCGAATTGGTTTTTTGATATTAGCCCATTCGCTCGCAAGTACTTTAGCATACTGTCGTAAATAATTGACTCTGCAATTTTACAGGGAATGCTGGTAAGACTAATTCCTCGATAGTTGTCTGAGGAACTGGCAATTCCTTTTTTATATATTGGATTTACAAGTGCTTCTTTCCAGATTTCAGGTAAGTTTCCTGTTATCATTGATTTTTCAAAAAGATTAGCCAACGGATAGGCAAGTGTTTGCGCTAAATTTTTCCAATATATAGAAGGAATACCTTCTGGCGTTTTAGACATTTTTTTGGGTAATTGAGTCAATTTTTTTAAGACAGTATTTACGGGAAAAGGGACTGTGTTTAAACCAATATTATTAGGCACAAGTTTTTCAAAATCGGGTGTTTTGCCATTATTCTCCACAAATACGCTTGAAAATTGTTTTAATAGCACGTTGCATTTATCGAGATCCGTTTCTGCATAACTACCGTCGTGTTTTTTTAAAGGTGGAATGCTATTGAAACTTTTAAGATTTTTGTTGGCGTAATTGTAAAATTCCTTAGAATTATTGGATTTAACAATTTTGGACTCAATTTGATCGTGAAAATCAATTACATGCTTTTCGTATAACGAAGAACATTTTTTGTAAAGTTGTTTTCCAATTTCGCATTTTTTGCTAAGTTTGTATAAACTTTTTTTTCTGAGTAAAAGACGTCTTAGTGCTGTTGGATAGCTTTTTTTACAGATTGATAATTTGCTTAAAGGGACAAAATTTTCAATACAGGTAAGTTGTATTTCACAAATTTGTTTGTAAATTGTATCACAGTCAGATTCAGTATTAAAAATGTTGTCCCAATTAACGCCTTTGAGAAAGTTTTTAATGCTTTCATAATTGGCTTTTTTAAAGTTTCTATAGCAAATTGTTTTTGGTTTTTTAGATACTACACTAAAATCTACAACAAATTTGATAGAGCTATGATCTGCTCCGGAATAAAAGGGTTCGGTAATTTCTGTATGCAAAATTATATTGCTGTGATTGCATAAAACTAAGTCAAGTATATTACCGGCTTTGTGAGTGGAATGGTTGACAAACTGTGAAAGACCGTTTTCGTTACACGCATTTAAAAAAATTTCGTGATTAGTATCCCCACCGGCTTTTACCTTGCAGACGTTCCAGTCTATGTGCGGAAAGTTTAGATCGCCAGTAATTATTGTAGGATACGTTACAGAGCAAGAAAAAGATAACAAATCACATAGCAAGCGAGTTCGATTTTGTTCATTTTCGGAATTTAGATTGGGATCGTTAGTTCTATATAAGCAACACATCCTAAGTTTATTATTTTTCGACTCACAAACGTCAATAATTATTGCTTCTAAATTTAGAAACCTTTTGGGTAACGCAACTTCTAAAATTTTAAAATGTTTTTTGGCAAATATTAATACGCCACCACCCTTTTTATGTTTTCTATCACAACGGAAAACAGCATAATTAGTGTCTTTTATCAACATTGAGTTAAGAATAGAGTCATCGGCCCAGGACTCTGATATAAAAACTAAATCGTATTTATTCAAATGTAAAAATGATTTTAAAAGTGGCAGACGGTTTTTAATGCTTCTGGCATTAAAATGGATACATTCTAGACCCGTTGCGGCACGTCACTGGTTTTGTCCATGGGAGTTCAATCGATTAGAGCGGCGTATGGGGTTGGAACTCGTAGATGGACTTTTGCTGGCGACTTCCGTCGTTGGTTCCGGATTTCTAGTAACTGTGGTGCTGCTGATATCGCTTTTGGCGGAAGTTGTGGCGTGTTTTCTTATAGCCCACGATTCTGGATAAGGAGTTGGTCGAGAAATATAAAACGAATTCTCATCATTATTTTTCAGTTTGAGTTCGTCAATAATACTGTGTCGGATTCTAAGCTGGTTTTTTGTGAAACTTGGGCGTATGAAGATTTTTTTAAATTTTTCGTGATTTTTTAATTCGTGTGCAAGTTGCAAAACTTGCCGTTGTGTACGAGAAATATCAACTTTTAGAAGTCGTGGCGCGTTATTATGTCTTGAGCTGCCCATTCAAAATTTATCGGATGGGCGAGGCACTTCGTCAGTCTTTAAAAAAAAATTCAGCAGTGCGGTTAATTGGTCTTTGTCCGTGACGTTGTTACCTTCGGGAACACCCACAAACACGACGCATTTTTGTGCTTTTTGTCTATCACGTTCGTCCCTAATGAGCTCGCGCATGTCTTCTGAATTTTTTGCGGTGGATTTGCGTGATTTTCTTCTCTTCTTGACTGTTTGAAAGTCGTCTTCATTGGTCGAATTTTTAGGCTCGACATCTGAATCCGACGTATGAAGTTTATCCAGGACTTTAGTAAGACAGGTTTTTGTTTCTGAAATTTCGTCTTTTAGTTGTTTCATTTGCATTTGGTTTTGAGAGGTAAATTCTTCATAATTTTTCATAATGCTAAGGACTTTTATAGTGCATGTTTCGCACTGATAAGGCATCTTTATGTTTTTAAACAACGATTCAGCGATTCCTGGAGCTGGGCATTTAATGTGTGCTGGTTGTTTGCACAAATGGAAGAAATAGGTCGCTGTTGTATTTTCAGTTATACCATCGTTACAGAGCAGACAAGATGTGGATGCCATTAAGAAATTTAAACAAGTTAATCTTTTCAGAAATGGCGGTAATAAAACTTCAGTGTGTGTAGAGAAGGTGAATCCTTGCCGCTCAGTTTCGTAAATTGAGCAAATTAATTAGAGTTTGTTTTAAAGCTGATTATGATGATATTTTGAGAGATAATTGATAAAATTACGGAAAAAATTGACAAAAATTTAGTAAGTATTTTTACTTGCAATCGTATAAAGTTAGTATCCGTAGAATTCGTTTGAAAAGTGCAGAAAACAACAGTATATTCAAAAGTAAAAGAAGAAACGCAGGGACACGACCGCGAGTGAGAGAGAGTTAGCCTCACAACCGTATAGTCTTGATTTTTTCTTTTATATACTTACAACAAAAGTTTAGTTTATAACAACTATAATAAACCGTGTGCTAATACTGTTTTAATTACTTGTTGTTCTTGTACAGTCGAAACCGTTCCCAGCATACCCGGAGAAGCATTTGCACATAAAAGAACCTGGTACATTGACACAACTGGCCTGAAAAGAGCATGGATACGGGCTCCGTGCGCATTCGTTTACATCTGTAAATGCAGTGTTTTTATTGTAATTGACAAGCCACATAAACAAAAACCTTTAAATTATTCTTAATAAAATACTTCTCAAAATCATTATGTTTATTTAAAATTATTTCATTAGATAATCCTGCAATTTTCTAAATACCTCATTTGTATTTTTTTTATTCATTAGAATATTGTGCTTCCCAGGTCCTTGTTTTCTATATCTCTATTTTTCTCACTTCACTTGTCCAGAAAAAAACTTATATTTCCCGCCTTTTTAACAGATTAATCTCAAAACTTAAATAACGTAATTGGGTCAATATAACCTTTTTTATACTAATTTGCTGTAAACCTACGCTTTTTTAAATATCTCTTTTTCGCTCATTTCACCTGTCTAGAAAAACTCATATTCCCCGCTTTTTTAACACGTTAATCTTTATAAATAGTTAATATAATTGAATCGATGCAACTTTTTTTATACTAATTTACTGTAAACCTAAGCCCTTTCAAATATCCCTATTTTGCTTGCTTCACCTATCTAGAAAAAAACTTATATTCTCCGCCTTTTTAACACATTAATAAATAAATAATGTAATTGGGTCGGTGCAATCTTTTTTAGACTATTTTACTGGAATCTTAGACCCGCGTTTTATATATCTTCATTTCACACACTGCACCTGTCTTGAAAAACCCCACGTTCTCCCACAAACTCACTTCACTTGTAAACCACACAAACACAGTAAGTAGTCGGAACGTCATGTACCTTGATCCGTGAGCAGTAGAAAACAAGAAACATTATCAGAACAGAAGAGCGGTGTACATAAAATAAGAGAATAATGTGTGGAAAAGGGAAAAATTCGTGTGAAAATCCTGCTTAAAACTTTGGTTCTAGCGTTCCACCATTTTCTTACAATTAAAACCTGGGGCCTATTTCATAAAGACGTTTGTAAATTTTCATTTTACGAATCTCCGCCTGTTTTTTGTAAATTACATGATAGAGGATATACGACACGGCGAATATTGATCGGTCAGCGGAAATGAAATGACGTGACTGCGACCGATCAGCGCAGAGCAGTGCGCGGAGATGCTCCCCTGGAATACAAGTCGAAAAACCTTTATCGTGTATTTTACAAAAAATAGGTGGATATTTGTAGAATGAGAATTTACAAAGGTTTTCATGAAACAAGTCCCTGGGGCCAATTTCATAAAGACGTTTGTAAATTTTCATTTTACAATTCTCCGCCTATTTTTTGGGAATTACATAATGGAGGATATATGACACGGCGAATATTGATCGGTCAGCGGAGATGAAATGACGTGACTGCGACCGATCAGCGCAGAGCAGTGCGCGGAGATGCTCCCCTGGAATACAAGTCGAAAAACCTTTATCGTGTATTTTACAAAAAATAGGCGGATATTTGTAGAATGAGAATTTACAAAGGTTTTCATGAAACAAGTCCCTGGGGCCAATTTCATAAAGACGTTTGTAAATTTTCATTTTACAATTCTCCGCCTATTTTTTGGGAATTACATAATGGAGGATATATGACACGGCGAATATTGATCGGTCAGCGGAGATAAAATGAAGTGACTGCGACCGATCAGCGCAGAGCAGTGCGCGGAGATGCTATCCCTGGATTACAAGTCGAAAAACCTTTATCTTGTATTTTACAAAAAATAGGCGGAGATTTGTAACATAGAAATTCACAAAGGTTTTTTGAAACAGGCCCCTGGTATAAAAGTTACAAATATTAGTCCTACCTTCACAATTTATTCCGTCGCCTTTATACCCGATCCTGCATCTGCAAATTCCATGGGTACAAGTGGCGGATCTGTGACAAAGCTGACAGTTTGTCACTGCGGTGCCTACAGTAACACCAGTAAATTACAAAACTATACAGTGGGGTATCTGACTTAAAATCGGCCAGCCTTGATTTCAGCCAGCCTTAATTTTAGCCAGACTTAATTTCGGCCACCAGGTGTCATTTTTGCTATGCGCCAAATTATGAAATGTACTATGTATAGCTAAATAGATCCACATGTCATTTATCTAGCCGTTCATTTTATAACTTTGCACATGGAAAAAATAACAGGCCAACGGCTGTTATTTTTTAAGCCGAAAATAAACCCGGCCGAATTTAACTCAGCTACTGTTATGAAATGAAATTAAAAACAGATATAGTAGCAAAATATATTGGGTTTGGGTTTTGACCATTCCCTCAGTTTTGTTAACTATTTATAACAAGTCACTGATGTGACAACCACTTTTTACTTAACAATAAACATAAACAATAATTTACCTACAAAATAAATTGTTAAAAACTAAAAAAAAACTTTTTTACATGCTACTTTGTAGTACTAATATACATATTTTGTAGGTGTTGTCCATGTATGCATTATTTGTGGTTGCCTTCCCACAAAATCTCTACAATATCATACCTTCTGCAGTATCATACCCCCTCCCACAAAATATTTGCAGTATCATACCTTCTGCAGAATCATACCTCCTTTCACAAAATATTTGCAGTATCATACCTTCTGCAGTATCATACCTCTTCCCACAAAATATCTGCAGTATCATACCTTCTGCAATATCATACCCCCTCCAACAAAATATTTGCAGTATCATACCTTCTGCAGTATCATACCTCCTTCCACAAAATATTTGCAGTATTATACCTTCTGCAGTATCATACCTTTTCCCACAAAATCTCTGCAGTATCATACCTCCTCCCACAAAAATGCATTCGTCTCCTGTTTTGACATAGCCGGCCTTACAACTGCAGACAAAAGAGCCAATGGTGTTGACGCACTGTGTGGTGCGGTGATCGCAGGAGCTCTTGCGCGGGTCCTCTGCTGGGAGCATACATTCATCCAAATCTAAACATAATATTATGTAAAAGGCATTAATAATTGACCAATTAAAAATTATGCGTTTATGACGTTTTTTTAAAAACACAAACTAAAACGCGTAATTTTTTAATTCCCGCCTTTGCACAAAATATATTAAATGTAGTCAAATTTAGCCTTTTTAAAAAAATTGCAGTTTGTTCTAAATTTACTAATTTGATTTAATAATTGTTAAGTTATTGTATTTAGTATTTAAGTTTTTGGGATGACTCCTTACCGACAATGTCAACTACTACCATTTTTAACAAGTTTGACAAGTTCTGACAAGTTTCAAAACTTGTGTTCATTTCTTGTTAAAAATTCTTACAATATAACTCGCGCGCGAAGACCAACAGCCGGAAGCGATAAAAATAGTTTATACACATTTAAATCGTTGCGAGAATTTTATATACGGTAGCAGCCGAAATTAAACCACGCCTACGTTATGCATCTACGAGTATTTTACCTATAGCAGATGTTTTTGGTTTTTGTTTTCGGTAAAAATATAATTAAAATCGTTTTATACAGAAAGGTGTAGGCTACAATTAATTTTAAGTTTAATCAGTGTATTTTTATGGGTAGTATGGTAATATATTTTTAAAACCACCTGTCTTTTTTGATTTTTAAGCAAATTTGCTCAGTTTTTTTCTTCATTTTTTATTCCTATTTTTTAGCTATCGTACAAGACCACTATTTTATCGCTGTTATAACAAAAGTTCGTAAAGCTATTCATAAAAAAATGCAGATATTAATGGTGTACTTGTTCCCTATAACAAACAAAAAAATCCATAAAAATGGCTTTAGTTTATCTTAATCCTAGAATCGCTTTGGATAGAGACTTCAACTGCACAAAATGACATAAAGAAGACTATTTTTTTAAATTTTTTGAAGTAAACTATTTTTATTTTTTTACAAACTTGTAAAATTTTTATTTTTAAAGCTTTATGTTTTATGTTTTTTAACATATAAACACAAAATACTAACATTTTATTATACTGTACTTTTGTATGTGACGATATTATATTATTAAAAATTTGCGAAATGACAACGATGACAATGCCTCCATTGATGACAATGTCATCGTAATTGTGCTGCAATTACGATGACAGCCACTCACCTATTGAATTCTGGCATGTAAGCATATTTTGTATTGTAGATAATAATAAAATTGTTTTGATAAAATATTGTTTGTAATTGTTTATGTAAAATGTTTTGTAATATTTGTGTGTTTGTATATATTTTTGTGTTAAGTAGTGGGCAACCAAAAAGGAAAGAACACCGGTAGGAAAAAGTTTCTTGGTTGAGATATGAAAGTGGCGACAAAAGGCAAAAAAATTTCTCGTCATAGTCCTAGGTGATATGACTAATTCATCTAGCCAATGAGTGTCCATGACAAAAACGCTTAATCACTGGAGTCCGTCGACTAAAGTGGGTCACTTCAGTTAAAGGTGTGGTGCGGAGTCAAACTTTTTGTCTTCGATTTTGATAATGTTTTCTGAAAACCTTACCCCTGCTGCCAAAAGCCCACAAAAATTTTTTCAACAAAATATCCCCAGTGGTTCAGGAGTTATGACCCCCAAAAATGACGTTTTTCGACAATTTTGTACGTGAAAGATTGCTCAATAAGTATAACGATTTAAAGGACAAATTATAAATTCTACAAAAGCGGCTACCTTCTATTTTAATTTGATACCTTGATCGTTAAGATTGATGCAGTATTCGTCGAGATATTCCGTTTTTCGTACAAAAAATCCTCAATTTTTTTGCTAAAAACACGAAATGAAGAAAAGAAAAGTTTGGCGAATTTCACAAAATCACTGCCATCGTTTGGTTTTTTTAACAAAAAAGTTGCGGGTTTTTTGTACGGGAAAGGCAATATTTCGACGAATATTGCACCAATCTTAACGATCAAGGTATCAAATTAAAGTAGAAAGCAGCCGCTTTCTTTGAGTGCATAATTTTTAACGTAAATCGTTACCCATTGAGCAATCTGTTACGTACAGAATTGTCAAAAAATGCCATTTTTGGGGGGTCATAATTCCTGAACGACTGAAGATATTTTGTTGAAAAAAATTTGTGGGCTATTATGAGCAGGGGTAATGTTTTCACAAAAATTATCAAAATCGAAAACAAAAAGTTTGACTCCGCACCTTTAAGCATTAAAATGCGTGTTTAAGAGGTTGTCCGGCTCAGGGAAAAAATGTTGGCGAAGGCTTTTTCCAGTCTTTTTTCATAACCAAAAAGTAACAACTTGCATTTATAAAACAACCTCTTAGTGAAATTTTGTTGCACTTTTTCCAAAATGTTTATATCTTTTTCTAAATAAGGACTCCAAACTGCACTAGCGTACTCCAGAATTGGTCTAACATGGAACTTAAATGTTCTGAGAAGATTATTTCTAGAGTTTGAATTGAATGTTCTAAAAATTAGTGATGTCACTCTCATTGTTTTTTTTGCTGTGATTTCACAGTGTTTAGAGAATTTCATATTATGAGATATATAAACACCTAGGTCACGCACCAATTCTGTAGTTGCAAGTACGTTATTACCAAGCTTATATTTACAAATTAATAGAAAACGTAGTGGAAAGGTGAAAACAAAAACCACAAATTTTTTGAAGGGAAAAGGAAAACCATAAACTGCTAAACACATATAAAGTTAACTAAACTCTAACTCTTTGCTATGATTTCGAATATGAAGAACTTCACATTTATGATCTGATAATTGCAATTGCCAGTCTTGTGACCAGCTGTATATTATATCTAAATCTTTTTGAAGTCTTAAGGTTTGAATGTGGTAATATTTAGATGAAGATTTTGCAAACAACTTTATATCATCTGCAAAAAGTCTAATTTGTGAGTACTTAACACTATAAACAATATCATTAATATAAATAAGAAAAAGAAATGGACCCAAAACACAACCCTGAGGAACTGAACTTTTTACAGGAAATGATTTAGATACTGAGTCATTAATTACAACTTTAATTTCCCGCCCAACTAAAAATTCTTTTATCTTTTTTAAAAATATACCAGAAACACCTTATTTTTTAGCTTATATAACAATTTTCGATGTGACGCGGTGTCAAAGGCCTTGGCAAATCCAAGTAAATAACATCAATTAGAAGTTTGTCTTTTAGTGCCTGCGCCCACTCATTAAAAGTTTCCAACAGCTGTGTTATTGTAGAACTTTTTGCCTTAAAACCATGTTGAAACCTTGACAAAATGATATGGAAAAAGACAAGAAGTTCTTCTTTGACAAGCTGTTCCATTAGTTTACAAGAAAAAGATGTAAGTGAAATTGGACGATAATTTTCTTTTAGGCTTTTGATGCCTTTTTTAAACAGTAAGTTTAATAAAGCTATTTTCCAATCAAGTGGTAATTCTCCAAAATCAAAAGACATCTGAAAGATTATTGCCAAAGGTTCAGCAATAACTTTAGCCAAGCGTTTTAAAAAGTAAGCTGGAAAACAGTCAGGTGTTTGAGACAATTTGTTTGGGAGCTTTTTTAGGGCTTTAAATACCTTTTTTGTGGTAAATACCATGTTGTCCAACTTTCCAATATTTGGTGGATTAAAATTTGGTAAAGTATTATCATCATCAGTAAAAACGGAAGCAAAATAATTTCCAAAAAGTTCAACTTTTTCAAACTCTTCAGTTACAAAAGTCCCATCGTCTCTTTTAATTGGTGGGATAGTTTGTTTTGTT
Source organism: Microlaimidae sp. YZB2_3 (assembly GCA_030248175.1). Taxonomy (NCBI): domain Eukaryota; kingdom Metazoa; phylum Nematoda; class Chromadorea; order Desmodorida; family Microlaimidae; species Microlaimidae sp. YZB2_3. The sequence continues at coordinate 23,869 of JASAMX010018954.1, read as the reverse complement.
TTAATTTTACTATTAACAAATTTATAAAAATTGTTTAAACCCCCTGAATTTAAAATTTTTGTTTCTTTATTAGTGTTAAAATCTCTAACTTTATTTTTGTATACTTTGCAAATTTTTTTGTACTCTGATCTTGATTTTTCATCAATATTACGCTTATGCCAAAGTTTTTTCTTTTGATTTTGTAGTTTTCTTATATGTATTGGATATTGTACAATTTTTTTCTTGTTTGTAAATAATTTTTTTCCAGGGACATGTCTATTGATTCCTAACAACAAAATATCCTTGAATCTCTGCCAAGCATTTTCTACTGTGCCACATTCCTCAAATAAAATTTTCCAGTTGATTGTAGATAAGTATAAACTTAGCATATCATAATCTGCTTTTAAAAAATCAGGTATGTAGTTTTGAATCTTATTTTTAGGACTGTCAAATATTTTAAGATTAATTTCAGATAAAATAGTGTCATGGTCTGATTGTGAAAAACTGGGCGCAACAGTGACATTATTAAAAATTTCTCTATCGTTTGTGAACAAAAGATCCAGATAATTATTCTCACGAGTTGGTTGTGAAACAAGCTGATACATACCTAGCTCAATAAGAAACTCAAACCAATTATTTTCATTTTGCGTGTTTGAAGTTATTTTATCTGAAGACCAATCTACCCCTGGCAGATTGAAATCTCCAGTTAAAACAATGGTTCCTACAAAGTTTTCTGTTAAATTCCTAATTAGCTCAAATATTAGATTGTCTTTTTCTTTGCTAGTACTAGGTTCTCTATAAATACCAATGAATCTCAGTTTAGATGACTTCTGTAGAAAAATGTCAACCGCTACTAGTTCTATTGCATCATACTTTTCCTCCATTTCAACTTCAACTACTCTAAAAATATTTTTAATTAATAGAACTACTCCACCTCCTCGCCGCTGCTGTCGATCCCTTCGATAAACATTAAATTCTCTATTTTTGATGATCATTTCATTAGAAGTTGTTTCAGTGAGCCATGTTTCACAAATAAAGCAGATATCAACAGCACCATAGATAAGGTCATCTCCTGAAATCAGAACATCAAGCTCGTCTAAGGAGTTAGCAAGGCTTCTTGCATTCATACACAAAATTTTTATACTAGGTATAAGCTTTAGTTTACTATAATGGTAATTAAGTCGCGAAATATCCTATTTTGAAACCTTTAGGGGAGCCTTGAGAGTGATGTCGAACAAAAAGGGATCACCATCAGCAGAATACCGAAGTGAAACCTTTTTGTTCTGCTCTCTTAGCTCCCGAAGTTTGCCAAGCAACTCTTTTTGACAGACTCTCTGTTCCTCAGTCAAAGATGGCCTTACGTAAACTTTGTCATATTTGGTGGAATCCCTTAGGCGACCGCCTGAATGAACTAACTTATTACGAATATGTTTATTACTTAACCTAATTTTCAGCAGCCTGGGGCGGTCGCTAGCTCTTCCAATACAAAAAATTTCAATTGGGTGGATGACTTCACCCGTATCACTACTATCAAGAGTTTTTAATAACTCAGCCACGTTTTCTTTTTCCTTTTCCCTGTTATCATTCTCCGGAAGGCCAGAAACAACCAGCATTGTTTGTTTGGTTTGTGCGGAGCGCGGCCGTGTCGGCGCTCCTGTTGGGTGGGGTGGCGGTTTGCCGGGTGGGGGTTCTGTTGGTTGTTATTGTGAGGGTGGGGAGAGAGTGGAGGTGTTAGTTTTTGGATAGTGATTGATAGGGATGGGTTCTTAGAAGTAGAGTTGAGTAGGGTATCGCGTCGCTAATTTTTCGTAGGAGGAATAAGACGGTGTAGCACTCTTGGACTCAGGAAGAAAAAGTAGGAGGAAGCAAATATAGAGGTTGTTTGTTTTAAGAGAAATATTTAGTGTATAGTTTTTGGTTTATATATATGCTATATATATTGTGTGGGTAAGAACGTAGCTATTTCATAATATATATATGGGGAGGTTGTGAGCGCTTCTGAGTATAAGTTTTGGCGTAATTTGTTTGGTTTTTATATTATAAATATTTTTTTTAAATATAGATAGATATAGACGAAAATAGGGTGTGTGTGTGGTTTTTTATATATGAGCGAGTATATTTAATATAAGTTTATTTTTATTGCTTTGTTTTTTTCTTATTTCATTCTTGTTGATGTTTTTTTCAAGAAAAATGAAAAATATTGTCTCGAAAAAGGGAATAAAAAATAATAACAAAAAAAAGAGCTTTTTTTTATGAAGGTTAGTTAGCTTAAAATAAAAAAGCTGGCGGTTGGTAAAAATAAATTTTTTTTACCAAGGAATAAATTTAGAGTTATAGAGTTCCAGTTAAAGTTATAAGAAATTTAAGGCCGTTTGGAAAATGGCAAGTTAGGTTTCAATAAATAAAGTTTTAAGGTGTTTGAACGTTTGTTTTTTGATTTGACACTACCTGATGGAATTTCAATTTAAATTGTTTACAGTTTTCCTTTTTATTACATTTTATTTTATTGGATAGATTATGTAAAAATGTTTTAAGGTAAACCACCACAGTTAAATTGTGACGGCAGATTTTATCTAATTAAATTTTACTGAAGCAATTTAACCTGCTGATTCAACTTTTGACATTTTTTTTTCAAAAATTATTATCGCCCATCATTATCAAATGACACGAATAAAATACTTGTCAAAAATATAATACATTAATAAAATACAATACCAAAAATATTCTGTTTGTTATTTTCAAATTAGAGTATCTTGAATAATGTACACTTTTTTAAAAAAAAACTATAAATTTTAACAATAAAAAATACATTTTTTACGTAAAAACAAGTCTCCTGGTGAAACTAGTTCTGTCGTGCGGAGGTTCTAACCATTGGACCACTGGTCCACACGACTGATCTGTGGTGAAAGGTTTTTAAATAAGACGGATCAGTTTGTAGTTTGTCGGCATCAAATTAAAAAAATATAAATTAAAATTCAAAATATTGATTTGCACAGACTTTATTGAAAGTTTGGAAATGGTTAGATACAAGTCTGAATAATACTTTGGTACTTTGTATTGTATTTAATTGAAAAAGTAATTTAAGATTTTTTATTCACATTTTTTTAAAAAATATTAATTTTTTAATTTTCTTAAAGTTTTAAATTCTATTTCACTCCAAACAACCTCTAAAACTTGCCCTATTTTTCTCTAATTTTCCGTGAAATTGCAGCAAACACTGAGCTAATTTTTGAGCATCATATTCATAGACCTATAGATCAAAATAAGCACCGGTAAACAATGAAATTATCACCGTTGGATACATCATAATCGCAGCTTTTCATCACACAATTACTTAATTGTTACACAAAAATTAATATCTATGTCGATGTTTAACTTTTAGTAAAAATCGCTATAACTGTGGTGTTCTACGGTAATAACATTTTATTTTTTAAAAGATCGTTTTTAATTAGGTATTCTCTTTTTTTCATTTTCTTCTTGGTAAATAGTTTAATATTAAAAACATAAAACGCTTCTTGTACGGTTTAATGTTTTCGGATTTTACTTAGTATTGTATTGTAACATCTAGTGTTTTAGGTGATTCTTGAGTTATTCTAACAGTAAAAGAAAGGGAAGGGTTCGGTTATGTTATTTATACAAGGTATTAAAAAATTGATTTAAAATTACTGATAAGAATTTTCTGGTCTAAACTTAGATAAAGATAGAAGTTATTGCTTGATAAATACGAATTTTAAATTTACATTTAAACTAATAAATAAAGTGTAAAGAAACTATGAAGAAATTTACTTTCTTGTAAAATGTCATTATACTTACGTACAAATTTGTTAAATATGTATCTAAAACGTTATTTAATAAGCAGTTACCTCCAATGGCTAAAATAAGCTGGTTTATAGAAAAACACTCTAAAAGGGTGTAGAAAGCAGGTTATATGTAATACCCTAATAAGTGTATAAAACTGGTTATATGGTATGGTCTATATATGTTCATCTCAGATTAGCGAACATCTTTTCTGTCTCACACGAAACATACATACGCCCGGGGTAAAATCATCCCTTTTTCTGCTTTATTCTTAAAGCATTTTTCAAGGCTAGTTTATTATGTAAATAAAAAGAAAACTAATGAAAATGCATTTTGTTTTTGTATGGATTAACTGTTTGTTCGTATTTAACTATTTTTTTACATGTTTAAAATGACTGAAATAATCAAATTTAATTTTTGATTTTATATAAAATTCATATTTAACTATTTTTTTACATGTTTGAAAAGACTGAAATAATCAAATTTAATTTTTGATTTTATATAAAATTGCTAACCTGACTAAACTTATTGTATTATATACCTATCTTTCTATACTATATTCTTCTTGTAATAAAATTATTTTTACTTTTCAAAACAATAAAATCGCCACAACACTAAAGTCGCCACGCAAATATTTTAAAAATTTCTTGAATATAAAAATAGACCGCGCTTGTTCACTCTAGTCAGTTTTGGGCTTTTTCAGTTTAAAAAAATTATTATCGACTCCACCTGATTTTGCAGCAGTCCACTGAGACAGGCCCAATTTTGGAAAAAAAACTCTTGCATAGAATAGCACAGCGCACACGCACAAAAAGGTTGGTTAAAGCCTTTATTGCAAAGTGTTTATTGACAAAAGATTCGGGTTTGGATTGAACTTTGAGTGTACAAAACACAAAACACTTACAAAACGTGTGTGACACATTTGTGTCCCTTCCGTGACAACTCAAAGTACAAGCTTTAATAAAAGGCGATTATCTTTCCCCTTTCCCTCTCCGGCCCATGGTGTAATGGATAGCACGCCAGAGTCGAATTTGGAGATTATGGGTTCCATTCCTATATCGGCCAAATTTTTAAATAAATTTGGCTGTCTAAATTTTTCAGTGCCTGGTTATTTTCGCTTCTACTTTGGGTCGTCACATGTGCGTACACCTATATTCAGGCTTCATTTTATAAATAAATTGATTAAAATATTTTGATTATTTTACGCTATTTGAAACGTGCTAGATTATTTCAGTTAAAATGCTCAAGTGAACTAGCTATTAACTTAACAAATTTAAATAACTTTACATAAATTAAAAAATTATACAATAGACAAAGCATAAAAATATAAAAAATATGGTGGTAAACTAATTTGTGATAATGGCTGTAAGTGTAAAACCAAAACAAATTAATGCATAATAATTTCTAATTCTTGTGCAATCGTATATGCCGAAATTGTTTGTACTAACAATATAAAAATAGCCTTGAAAAATTCTCTAAGAATAGAGCAAGAAAAAAGGGCGATTTTTCCTCAGGCGTATGTTTAGACAGAAAAGATGTGGACTAGTCTGAGAGGGACATTATGTGGACTATAGAAAATTTGCATTTGGTTTGGGCAGCTGCTCACTAAATAAAAATTTCTACCATATGATAATGATAATAATATATGATAATAATTTTTTTCAATTGACATTTCATCAAACTAAAAAAAATGCAACAGTGCTGTGTCATTAGATCAATGTATAAACAAATCATTATCATATGGTAGAAATTTTTATTTAGTGAGCAGTTGCCCCAATCAAATGCAAATTTTCTATAGTCCACATAATGTCCATCTCAGACTAGTCCACATCTTTTCTGTCTAAACATACGCCCGGGGAAAAATCGCCTCTTTTTCCTGCTCTATTCTTAGAGCATTTTTCAAGGCTATTCTACCACTTTTTTGAATTAAATTAAAAAATAGCCAAATAAACTATAGTTTTAGCTGCGCAATGACATATGTTTATAATCATTCCGTTGCCGAGATATACTTTTTTAAATAAAAAAAATAGTAAGAAGATGATGAATTTTTATTACAAAATTTACCGACGTTGTTTAATTATAGTTAGTGCGGTGCAGTGGCGCTCCAGACAAAGTTTACCTACGTTCTCTGAATATAGTTGGCGCGATGCCGTGCGCCAATGATTGCAATTATAATTCTAAAGTAAAAATAATAATAATAAGAAGATGATACACAAGAATTACAAAATTTACTCACGTTCTCTAAGTATAGTTGGCGCGGTGCGGTGGGTTAAATTGCAGTGTGGCACCCCCGCACCACCGATGATTACCTACCGGCGCGTAGCGCTCCCGCGCCACCGACGTTTATTAATATTTTTTAATAAATAATAATTTGAATTAATTTTGTCATCAGTAATGAGGGAATAAAAAAAGTACTCTGTTGTTTTCGCCGATTTCCGCGCGGTTGAAGCAGATGGTGCTGGGAACTGGTTCCGTTTCTGCCACCAATTAAAACCGGTCTGCTTTTTTTGTGCGGTTTTTATGAGGGGATGTTGGTTGTCTGCTCTGTACAATCCTTATTATTAAGGATGTTATTGCCAAAAGGCTGTTATTGTGCGGTTGGGAGTTTTATTTGTCTATTTTTAAAATTGTTTATTTTGATCAATAAATCGATAACAAGGACCTAAATCAAAAAATGCTTCCTAAGAAAGTTGCGTGTGCGTAATTTTTTCTTCTTTCTTATGATCCCATGTTTATTTTTGATCAATCAGTAACAAATGAGGAATATCGCTTTTAAGGATGGAGCGTTGGAATAATAATAATAATAATAATAATAATAATATAATAATAATAAGAAGAAGAAGAAGAAGAAGAAGAAAAAGAAGAAGAAGGTTCTTAATTTCAAAATTTACCCACGTTTTCTAATAATGGTTGGCTCCCGCGCCGCCCATGAAATCACTTAATACAAATTGAATCTGCATTCGTTTTACAATGAGAGTATGGGAAAAATTTAAAATTAAATCAGCTAAATTTACTTCGTAAAGAAAAAAATTAAAACGTCGTTACTCCAACACAATGAGTCAGAAGCGTCGTAAAATACACGTAACTGCCACTCTTTTTATATCTTAACACACAAATAATCTAAACAAAATGAGTCAGAATGAGTCAAATTTTGTAGAAGTCTGACACCTTCAGACTTCACAAATAAGCTTTCAAAATCGTGTGTACCGGGCCGCAAGACCCTCAATTACCGGCTTGACCCTTGTGCGCCCGCTACACAAAGTACATATGTACGTGTGTTTAAAATTGTAAAAAAACTACTTAAAATTTATTTTTCATAAAAAAATCATTTTTTAATATTAAGTTTTGCAATAAAACCGCAGTATTTTTTTCATTTTTTATGCAATGCACAGGCGTTTTCACGAGTTTTTTGTTAAAACCGCAATATTTTTTGCTGATTTTTTATATACAATGAAAGCGTTTATCTAAAAACCCTATTTTTCATTGTTTTTTTTTAAATGCGCGCGTTCCCAAACTTGTTTTCTTGAGAAAGCTGCCACCGGTGACGGAGTTGTGGATCGAACATATAGCAGCGGTGCGGTGGCATTTCCACCGCGAGGTGGCATTGCCACATCAGCGTGAACGCGTCCTATGTTTAACGTTAGACACAACAGCGATGGCAATGCCACCACAGTATGAACCGGGCTATAAAGTCTAGAAAATCTAAAAAAACCAGCAAATAAAAAATAGCATAAAAAAATTCTTACCTACGCAATCGCCAAATCGATTCTTTACAAAACCATCTCTACATTCGCACGTGTAATTGTATTTGTTATGCTGTTTGCAGTAAGAAGTGTAGGGGTCGCAAGTTTCGCAAACTGAAATTCATTATTACATTGTATTGTAAAAAACTTCTAATTAATAAATAATTTTAAAAAAATTTTATATGCTATGTATTGATTTTAAGTGTTGGATTTTCAAACAAAAAATAAAATCGGTAAAAAAGTATGAATTGCGAAAAAAAATTAGATAAGTATTTTTCTTAATAAAACACACACACACACGCACGCACGCACGCACGCACACACACACACACACACACACACACACACACACACACACACACACACACACACACACACACACACACACACACACACACACAGAGAGACACACAGACACACAAACACACACACACACACACACACACACACACACACACACACACACACACACACACACACACACACACAAACACAAACACACGCACACACGCACGCACGCACACACGCACACACGCAAACACGCACGCACGCACACGCAAACACACTATAAATTTCTATAAAGCTTATAATGTACCTCGTTTTGGAGACAATTTATCAGCGCATACCATTTTACAGTAGTGCTCACTACTGAAGCGATTGTAATTGCCTGAGCAACCGTAGTAAGCAAATTTTCGACACTCCCCGCGATCACTGTCGTAAAACCATGCGTAGGTCGATTTTCGATCGTCCTGACAGTAACCGGGATCGTGAGATTCAAAACAAAAATCTAAAATTTGTTAAGCTACGAAAAAAAAACATTGATATAAGTAAAATAGTGGATACTTTTTGAAAATAGAAAAGGAGATACATTCCCGCAGTGCTCTAAACCGTTAAACTGTTGATACATATTAATTAAACATCAAAAAAATCGAAAATTACTTCAAAGACCCTTAAAATATGACATAAGTCGTACTTCAGCAATTAGCTGCTACCTAGCCACTTAAAAGGTACACAATACACCAGGCAATATTGTCATTATAGAGCTAAAAAAGCCAATGAATTTTTTTTGAAATCTGAAATCCATACTTTCATCGACTGAGAAAACATCGCTGTACTTAGAACTGTTTTGTAATTAATGATTTGTTAAGGGAAATTTTAGAAAAATAAAATCAAAATCTTGACTTAAATAAGCGTACTATTTCTTAATTGATAGACTAGTCTTGAAAAATGCTCTAAGAATAGAGCAGGAAATAGGGGCGATTTTCCCCCGGGCATATGTTTAGACAGAAAAGATGTGGACTAGTCTGAGATAGACATTATGTGGACTATAGGAAATTCGCATTTGATTTGGCCAGCTGCTGACTGAATAAAAATTTCTACTATATGATATTGATTTGTTTATACATTGGTCTAATTAATCACACAGCACTGTTAATTTTTTTTAGTCTGATGAAATGTAAATTGAAAAAATCATACTAACAGCAATCTTTGACAAGCTCGATCGAAATCGCCACTTTTTCAATTAGAAGGCTATATTTGTATGTGTATGAAGCAACTATAAATTTGAGAAAGTGGCGATTTCGCGCTTGTCAAAGATTGCTGTGAGTATGATTTTTACAATTGATATTTCATTAGATTAAAAAAATTCAACAGTGCTGTGTGAATAATGTATTGTTAGATTAATGTATAAACAAATCAATATCATATGGTAGAAATTTTTATTCAGTCAGCAGCTGGCCAAATCAAATGTGAATTTCCTATAGTACACATAATTTCCATCTCAGACTAGTCCACATCTTTTTTGTCTAAACATACGTCTGGGGGAAAATCACCCCTATTTCCTGCTCTATTCTTAGAGCATTTTTCAAGACCAGTCTACCACTTTTTTTGAATTAAATTAAAAAATAGCTTAATAAACTATAGTTTTAGCTCCGCAATGACATATGTTTATAATCATTCCGCTGCCGAGATATACTTTTTAGCAGTTTTATTAATATCAATAAAACACATATTATTTATCAATAAAAAGTAGTTCCTAAGAATTATTGCACAATTTTCTACGAATTCCAAAAAAACCCATGTTTTTTTATCAATCAGTAACGAGGGAGGAATACTGGTTTTAAAATATAAGCGTTTGAAAAATAATATATTAATTATAAGGGAAGAAGAACATAATACTAAATTTACCCACGTTCCTTAATTATAGTTTGCGCGATGCCGTGGGGCTTATTATCCGTGTGGCGCTCCCGCGCCACCAATAAATCATTTATAATAATAATAAAAAATAAGAAGAAGAATAATATGAATTAAAATTACCAAATTTACCCACGTTATTTAATTATAGCAAAGGTGGATAATCTAATAAAGGTATGTCATAGCGCTCTGTAGCAGCGTGCATCATAAAATCCAATTCGGGCCGCACGTCCGGCCAGAAGCCGCACGTCCGGCCAGTAGCCGTATGTCCGGCCAGAAGCCGCACGTCCGGCCAGAATTGGATTTTATGATGCACGCTGCTACAGACCGCTGTGACATACCTTTATTAGATTATCCACCTTTGATTATAGTTAGTGTAGTGCAGTGGCGCTCCAGACAAAGTTTACCTACTTTCTCTAAATATAGTTGGCGCGATGGCGTGCGCCAATAATTGCACTTATAATTTTTAAAATAATAATAATAAGAAGAAGATGATGATAAACATGAATTACAAATTTACCCACGTTTTCTAAGTATAGTCGGCGCGGTGCCGTGGGCTAAATTGCAGTGTGCACCCCCGCACCACCAATGATTTGGAATTGTATTTTTTGAAATACGAATAATAATAAGATAAGAAAAAGATGATAAACATAATTTATAAAGTTTACTAGGTGTTCTAGTTATAGTTTTCGAGGTGCCGTAAGGCTAAATCGCAGCGGGCGCTCCCGTGCCATCGATGATTGCAATTATTTTTTTTAAATAAAAAATTAGAAGAAGAAGATGATGAACATAAATCACAAATTTTATCCAGATTCTCTGATTATAGTTGGTACGGTACCGCAGGGTTAAAGCGATACGTGAACGATGAAAGAATATTGATTTTAAGATAATAAGCGTTAGAATTATAATAATAAATAGAAGAAGATGAACATAAGTTACGAAAAAATTTCCCAACGCTTTCTAATTATAATGTGCACGGTGCTGTGGACTAAACCCCCGCGTGGCGTTCTCGCGCCACCGATGCTTATTATTAATTTTTTTTTAATAAAACTTTGGATTAAATTTGTCATCAGTAATGCAAGAATTAAAAAAAGAACTTTGTTGTTTTCCCCGGTTTCCGCGCGGTTGAAGTATTGAAGTAGATGGCGCTGGGAATTGGTTCGGTTTTCGCTACCACTTAAAACCGAGCACCGTCTTCTGCTTTTTTGTGCGGTTTCTATGAGGGGTTGTTCGTTGTCTGCGCTGTACAATCCTTATTGTTGCCAAAAGGCTGTTATTGTGGGGTTGGGAGTTTTTATTTTTTTAATTTTTCATTTTGATCAATAAATCGATAACAAGGACCAAGGAAAAATGTGCTTTTTAAGAAAGTTGCGTAATTTTTTCTTCTTTCCAATGAGTTTATGGTTATTTTTGATCAATCAGTAACGAAGGAGGAATATCGATTTTAAGGATTGAGCGTTGGAATAATAATAATAATAATAATAATAATAATAAGAAGAAGAAGAAGAAGAAGAAGAAGAAGAAGAAGAAGAGGAGGAAGAAGAAGAAGAAGAAGAAGAAGAAGAAGAAGAAGAAGAAGATTCTGAATTTTAAAATTTACCCACGTTCTCTAATAATGGTTGGCGCGGCACCGCGGGGATAAATCGCCCCGTCATGATATTTTTCTTCATTTAAAACATTTTTTATACGAACTTTCAGAATTCTCTTAGTTTTTAATCGATAACATATTTATCGCGATATAGCACTTTTAATAAAAATTAAAAAAAAAACTGAAATTCGTATTTTTGATGGTGTTTTGCATTTTTTTGTTTTGAAATTTCGATATGTACATATATATACAGAATATGAAAAAGGTGCTTGTCAAACACAAAGGTTTGGTTTGGTTCACCCCGCAGTGAGCAGTGATAAGTGAGAAGGAATTCTGTGCGCGTTTACCCCTATACTGTCATGGTCCCTACGGTCTGAACGCGTTGTCATTTGCCACTTGTCACTTGTCACTCCGGTGTAAACCAGGCTAAAGGTTTTTGTCAAAGATTTTTAGTTTAGTTTGAAATTTAATAAAAAACTAAGTAAAATGAATTTTTCTAAAACAAGCATCGCTCGCGTTGTACTGTGATTGGATGACTGAAATTTGGAAAGTATGGTTACTTAGCCACAAAACATCATCCGCGATGATTTTAAGAATCTAAGAATTATTGCACAATAACAAACTGCATCAGTAAACATGAAATTTTGTAGACAAAATAATGTAATCAATGAGGCACTAATCCTTTGGTATTAGCTTTTCGTCGGGACAAACATACACATAATGCGCCGTTGCGTTGAAAAATCAGCTAACTTTTTTTAAGTACACCAATAAATATGAAATTTCGCGCATTTATTGGTAATGGTATTTTTATTAACAATATATTTTACACGGCGCGTTAAAAAGAATCAGCTTTAATTTTTGTAAGAGTAGTGATCATAAAATTTTAAAGACATATGAAATAAATGATGGAAAATTGATTAATAATACTAGTTTTCTGCGCGTTGTACTGAACAATAAGCTATAGTTTTCCATTAAATTATTAGGAAACATGAAATTTCATAGACAAGGTAGAAGTCAAACGCGCATTTTTTAGCAATGTTTTCATTAACAAAATGCGGCCCGCCGTGATTACTAAAAAACTTTTGATTAAAAAAATCAGTAATTGACGAGCGCACATTTATTTATAATTTCTTAGTAATTGTTATACGGCGCAAAGCGTCACCGCGTGGAAAAGCATTCAGCTATTATTTTGGTTTAAATGGACCACAAAACATAAAATTTTATATAAGTTAGTAATTTATAACCGCAAATTAATGTGTAATATTAGTTTTTTTTCTCATTAATAGTTTTACACCCCATTAGTCGCTGGGCTAAAAACAATCAGTTATAACTTTGTAATCAACAGACAAGTAAACAATAACCAATCGACCAAAGTCACCTAAAAGATATTGAGGTAATAGAAGTGCGTTTGCAACTTTCGAATCACTTTAATTTTTTTGTTGAAAAACAGCGAAAAGAACTACTGATCGTACTATTACTGAACTGAACATCATACGGAATGACCAATCAGCTGCGCGTCAATTATTGTCATGCAAATCAAAACACATCGTATGCAAATTATTATACGTGACTTTGGTCGATCGCAAATATATTTCTCTAAAAAACTAGTAAAAACGATTAAGATTATCAATAAAAATTTTTAATAAAAACGAAAAAGAAAAGCTAAAAATCCTATATAGTTTTTAACAGATTAAATGAAAGAACCATATGCACCGGTTTTAAGACAAGATTTGAACTAGTTAAAAATTAATGTTTAAAACAATACCATAAATAATAGAACCAGTCTCAAAAAATTCAATAGGTTTTTTGATAAATCAAAAATTTTTATTAAAAAATCATTAATTTTATTACCTGGCATATACGGTGTCTTCATTTTATACACGCAGGTTCTAATGCAGTCTGATTTCACCATGAAATTGTTTTTGTTTCCAAGGCAGCCGCCATAGTAGAACCTGCAAAAATATTTAATAAGGCAAATTTTTTATTAATCTTAATTATCTAAAATATCTAGAAAAAAAATACTAGATTTCAATAAAAAATGTCACATTTTAAGTCGGTTCATTTGATGTGACATTAATAGATTTTTAAGGATTTATTGGTAAAATTTAATTGTTTTATAGCGTTATCATCAAGTTTATCAAACTTTAATTTCCGCGTTTCGAAACAAACAACGTGTTTCTTTGGGCTCCGGGAATTTTCGACTTTTATATTTAGTCTTTTAACATCTCTTTTTCTACATTTTGTCTTTGGAAAGCTCGTCTTCTAAACTTCTTGTCTTCGGAAAATTCGTTTTTAGGCGCGATTTTATAAACGTACCTCTCAAAAAACAGATTTTTTGTAATATGCGACTTAAACCATGAAATGTCAACTTTTTTCTCTAACCTAAGCAAAACCTAAAAATCAAGTTGAATTCAACCATGATAAACTTTTATTAAATAATTTGTTTTTTCAGGCTGAAAGCCTAAGCCAAACTTAAAAATCAAAATCAACTTTATCGTAGTAAATTTGATTTAAATGATGAGTTTTTTTTAAATTTAAGACTAAGACCTAAGCCTTTTAAATTTGTTCGTTCCTAAGCCTAAGCGAAACCTAAAAATCAAGCTAAACTCTATTGTTTGGGCAAAAAAACTAATCTTTAAAAAATAACGTTTATAAAATCGCACCCAAGATGTGGAAGACGAGATGTTGAAAGACTTTAATGTAGAAGACGAAACTTCCGGACACCGTTTCTTTGTCAAAGAAACAAAAAAAAATTTATAGCTGCTCTAGCAAAAGTTGCTTTTTTTTCCATATCTTTAAAAGAATATAAAAAGGGATAAAAATATGTTTTTAGTTAACAACACCTAAAGTAAAACTACTACAAAAAAACCTTTTGATATCATGATTATTGTATATTTATTCAGTTGAAACAATTTTCAAACGCGATAAACGCGTATATTATCAAAATAACACATCGATTATATACTGCATCATTTCTCGTTCAATTACCAACCTGCGACATTCTTGTTTTAATGGATAATAGTGCCATCGTACAATAATATCAGTGCATGGACCGGGATCAACAGTCTTCATACATGGGTCTATAAAAATAAACCTAAAAATAGACGTGTATTTTTTCATAATGCTTGCTATTTATCTAAAGGAAAAATTTTTCCCTCTCAGAACTCACACTACTACGCCGTCGTCCTACGGTAAAATGAGCCACAGTCATTATAAAATACACGTGACTGTGACTTAATCCGTAGTTTGTTGTGTGCGTAGTTTGAAATCTAAAATAAGTCACAGTCGCATGTATTATATACGAATTGTGGCTCATTTTGTCATAGTAACGACGCACTGTTACTGGTATGCACAACTGCTTAGCTATAGTCTTAGAGCTGGTTTATATTTAAGCCAACACGTTTTTTGGACAGTCCAAAGGACGAAGTATGTACCAACTTTTAGATTTCAGGATTTTTAAATAAAATGTGAGTTCTTATTTTTTTTATCTTTGATATAAATTCTACATAAAAAATTTAATAAAATAAAAGGTTAGCAAAAAGGTTAATAATAAAAGAACATAATGTACTTAGCTGGTTGAACATAATGTACTTGAAATACATGGCATTTAATTGATTAAAAAACAATTAAAAATGAAGAACAAACTGTGCAGAGGATTAGGTGATCCTAACGTATGCATGTTAAAAAAAATTAAAAAATAATTGAACATGCATACACATACGTGTCTTTTGACATGCATAGGCATGTCTTTAGGGTATAAAAATACACAGTTGTTCTACGTTTCATTTCTTTTAGTTTTTTAAACTTACAACCGCGCCGCAGCACATCTTTTTACCCAATTTCAATTAATTTAGATTGTTAACTTCTGCAGTATTGTTTTTATTCTTATTTTTATAATAAATTTATGAATTATTTTTTATAATTCTTATTCTTTAATATTTTTATTTACTGATTTTTATAATTTATTGTAATTTGCTATAATTGAACATAAAGGCATCTTAAACTTATGCCCGAAACGCCATAGTTTGTAGGTATATTATGTAATAATAATATTTTATGTTAGTTTTATAGTAGTGTTTTGTTAAAAAATTGTTATTGTCTTATCATTATTGCATATAAGTTTTGCACTACATTTATCTTCTATGCCTTGTTTGTTGTATAATTTTATATTTTATTTTTAATAGTAAATTAAGTTTCAGCATAATAATATATAAATAATCAGCTCATGTGAGCATTTCAATAAAAATTATAATAAACGCAGAAAAATTCGTTTGCAGGAATTTTTCCACCGCAAAAATACTTTCCGTAAAATAACCTTCTACAAATAACATTTTGGTAAAAATTATCATCGGTCAATTTAGCTTGATTTTTGGGTTTCGCTTCGGTTCAGGAAAAATAAACCCGAAGATCAATTAGCCAAATTGTTAATTTACCCCCGATGGTATTTTTACCAGAATGTCATTTTTGTAGGAAAGTCAAATGTTAAAGAAATTTTTACGATGGTTAAATTACCTGGAGCCGAAAAATTGACGATTCCGCAAATCAAAAATCAAAAAAAAAAATTATAATCAAAAAATGATCAACTTCACGCATGTTTAATTAATTAATTTATTAATTCTGAACATGATTAATTCTAAATTTTCATTCCATTCGACTATAAAAAACTCAGGGGTTGTGTTTTTGGGTTTGGATTTAAAGAAAAAAATAAGTATTTTGTAAATGGAACAATAAACTTGGTATTATTTATTTATTTATTATTTATTATTATTATATTGGCAAAAACGCAGGAGTAGTGAAAGCATAATTTAACATGCAATAAGACCAGATACCCCTTTGGTGTTAAATTAAACCTTATGGGTTTATTAGATTAATTTTTACAATACAGTGCCTCCAATCCCCAATTAAATAAATTAAATTTTACTTTAAATACTCAAGAATATTATTATATACTAAAGATTATTAGTAGAAACCATACTATGATAAATTAGTACAGTAAAACGGCAAAAAAAAATTATACACTTATAAAAGTATCAAAAAAACTAAAAGATCATTTAGAAATAAATTAGATTTTATCAAAACCATAATATTGTGAAAAGTCAGCTGCTATTTGCTCAATGTTTTGAAGATTTTTTATATATTAAAAAATTGTTTTTATGTTTAAAAGTCGCTCTTAGAAATTAAAAATAGTATACTGTAGTTAATTAAAAATTGTAATATTAGGTTATTATCATAAATTAAGGCCATGCTTATTTTTTAAACTTTCACAAAACTTTTTCTTGTTTTCTCGTGGTTAATATGTGTTTATTTAAGTTTTTTGGTCTACTTTTTTCTGTGTAAACAAATGCACAGGATTATCGCTGTAGATCCTGCTTTATTTTTATAAATGCAGTTTTTTCAACTAAACCTGTTTAATAATGATTGATTAAAACTGGAAAAAAAATTGAGTGAGCATATATATCTCGCTAACAGTACGATTGATTTGTACAAAATTTTTATAAGTGTATATGATATAATTTATCATAAACCAATCGTACTGCTAGCAACATATAACACCTAAAAATTATATCAGTCTCAATCATTTCTGAACAAACTTTAATAAATCCTATTTATTATTATTTTATTATTTGCATTTCATGCATTTTGTGTGTGGTGTTATAACTGTTTAATATCAAAAAATTTAAAATCTATAGTAGTTACACTAAATTAAAGCAGTTAAAGTAGTTAAATTAAAAGAAAAATCCCAAAAAAATCCCGTGCTTTAGATGGTACTTTTAATTTTTTTATAAAAATCATGGAAGTTTACGTTTATAAATAATAGTTAGCACTTCAAAAGCCGTTAAAACACATTTTTATGGCTTCATAAATTTACAAAACTCACCTTTTGGTCCTTCATAAATGCTATTTTTACTTTCGACAAGGACTTCCAAAAAAATAATTAAAATAAATTTTGAGGTCACTACAGAATTAAAATACCAACGTGTTATTAATGACGAATATGTCATTTAAACAAAAAACTCGTTTAGAATTTTAGAAAAATCAAAAGTAAATTTAATACAAACAATTAAATTGACCGCAGTTAAAAGTAGGATTCATATATAGATTTTCTAATACTTTGTTGCTACATCTTTTAGACAATTAGGCAGCTTGTAAAGAGAGATCTGAACAATTAATTTTTAACGACCACAATGCGTGTGGCATCGTTTAGTTATTTAGTGTTGAAAGATCCATGCATGGATAATGAAAATGAGTATTTCGCTATTTTCTTGTCAAATTTTTGAAATCATAATACAATTCAGAGCTTTTGAAACATTCTTTATTGTTTCTGATAAAAAAATATTGAAACACCCCGACCTCATGCACATTCAGACCTGTGCAATGCACTCCGGGCGTTTAACTAGTAAAGGTATTTATAACACGAGAGGATGTCGCCAGCTGTACATTAAATATTTGACCAAAATTTTTGCTAGAAAAATCAACTTTTTTCGCAAAAACTATTATGCTAAATGTTTTACTAAAAATTACTAAAACTAAAAAAAACATAATTAATACAATAGTTGTTTTACGTTATTACCACCAAAAGCTAAATTCTTTAAATTTATGCCACTAAAGCCCGGAACAATCGTCATAAGCGTCCAAAAGACAAAATCAAAAATTCAGAATTTGAGCAATTTAAGAGCGTTTTCTGAATTTTAAAAACTTTTTTATACTCTTTTTTAGGTCGAGATCCCACAAATGCAGACAAATCCGACAAAACGTCTTTAAAACCGCAAAAATCGAAGTTTTTGGTATTGTCCTTTGAACATTTTGGACAAAGTATGAACTAGGTCTTCACTTTTAATTTCTGGTTGAATATAAAGATGATAAAATTTAGGACCGATCGAGTTGTTTGGTTGTTTATTTTGCTGGAGATTCTAAATTTATTATGTTTCATTCCAAGATTTTTTAAAATTTTTGAAAATATTCAGTAAAATTTTCGCTCGATGTAGGGTTGTGCATTTAATTTCGGCACTTTTCCAAATTGGGCATTTTTGATTTTGGACTATATCTTTGGTAATCCTGGACGGAATGCGACATTTTATAGCTCAAATGAGAGCTATATTGTAGCGGGCCAAACAGGGGTCAAGCCGGTAAGTTGATTAACCTGCGGCCCGGTACACACGGATTACTTATCGTATTTAAAAACACACTTTATGCTGTACGTTCCCTTTTATTTTGGCTCAGTCGGTTATTATACAACAAAGAAGTTTGCACGATTTCAAAGAATTTGACCTTTGTGTTTGTTATTGCGTAGCGGGGGACACACAACACACCCTCTTGACCGGGGGGTCAAGTCGGTTCACGGAGTAGGGTTACGGTAGGACGGGTTGAGAAAGGGAGGAATTCTTCGCGAATTCCTGTTCAAAAACTATGCTGACGATTCCATATACGAAATGCCAAATGTAAGGGGAAGGACGTGAAGATAATCCAGCAAGTCAAATTGGGTAAATACCAATGGTCAGTAGTTATTTTAGTGAAACATTACCGTGTTGGGTCATAAAAATAAGAGCAAAGCGGGTTTTGCTCTCTTCAAAATGTTGCAGCTCGAAATGAGAATGAAGTATAGAACGTAACTGCAATTCAAGGAGGGGAAGGTAAGGGACTGGTATGGAACATTAAAAATACCAGTGCAATTTTAGAGCTGAATTTTGGGAAGTCTGATGGGGTCAGACTTCTACAAAAAGGTTGCAGCAATGGAGGAACACTCGGTTAGCTTGCTGGGCTCAGTAGCTTCACCCGGGTAATTAAGGGGCGAAACCTTGAGACAACGGATTTTAGGATGGATAGTGTTTAGCGACCCAAGCTGCGCTTGGGTTTTCAAAAAGTTCGTTAAGACCTCAGGTGTGCTTGGAAAATATGGCCACCAAAGTAGGAACGAACTGCATAAACTACAGAGGAGGGTTTTGACGCTGGAATTAGGGTTCAACAAAACATTAAAATTATTAGTGTAATTTTAGTGTCTCGTTAATGGGAAAAGGGAGGTTTTGGCCAGAGGAATGGGTTCCGTGGTTTATATGTGTCGTGTGAGACTATACTGTATGAATTTGAGTGTAATTTTGTAACTTAATTGCGAAGACGAAATATGTGCCGTGTTTACGTACTTTGTGTATAGATTACTGCGTTGGCAGATTAAATTACTTACGAAGATAAATAGGTTACACAATAGATTACACAAACGTTTATTTTTATGAGCGTTTACTACGAGTGTAACAAACCGCGTTGCGGCGAACAAAGGTATAGATTACACTTTGCGCACATTGAGCAATTGAGCATTTTAGTTTAACAAAAAAAGAAAGACTTTTTAAAGCGTTAAGGACGCCAAGGCTATAGCTTTTTAGCCCGTTTAAAAACCCGTTTTGGAACAAAAGTACGATTTACGGTTAAAGAATAATTAATTAAATTTATAAGTTTTTAGAACTTAAAAACTAAGTAAGACTAGTTGATTGTTTGATTAATTATTTAATTCAGTTAGAGGCTTGAAATTGAATTAGTTATTTTTTGGAAGTTTACCCGTTTGAAAAAATAAAACGATATTTTTTTACGAAGTCAGTGGGTGTCCTTGACGACACGCCACTGAGGGTTTTATGTAACCTATTTAGCTTAATTTAAAAGTTACGTACAACTTGTGTAGAATTTGTGCAAAATTCCTTGTTAAAAATACCTTTACCCACGATCGTAACCACTCCACCAATACACATCCGAATTTGCCGCCCTATCTCAAAGGAGAGTTCACAGACAGCCTCTGTGAGCTCTCCACTTATTACACTTTCCTTACCTAAGTTGGTTAAAAACCAACTATAGCGGCTGGCATCTCAATTGGGAATATTATCGGATAAAAATAAGGTAATAGATTATAAATACCTAATCAGGGTCTGCCAGCAAGGGTTCCGTTCGGAGAGGTAACAACAGTTCGACAAGTATAAAGCGCCTACCAATAATTACGAAACCCATTGGGCCCACGCACCGCGTGGAGCGCACGCACTGTTAATTGTTATAAGAGATTGTTTTGACACGCGCGGCGACAGGCGCGGGCTACTGTAATTTGATTACAGCGCATACATTAATTTAATAATGTTTTTAAATTGAAATGGAACTATGATTGAACGCGGGTGTAGTGGCTACTTAAAGCATGAATTAATATTGTGAGTTTAGTTGACCTACGCTGCTCAACGCTATCCGCCACACTTAGAATGGAAGTTGGGCCAGCGAGTGAGTGTTTAGTTGGGAAATTAAAAAAGGGCCAAGTTTAAATTCAGTCCCCTTTCTTTGCCCTAATTTATAATTTAAAGCGGGGATTTGTGTTTTTTTTTTTTTAATAAAATATTATGGGGGATTTTGCAGGCCGACTAAATTATTTTTTAAAATTTTTGTGTTCTAAAATTATTAAAAATAAAAAAAAAATATATTTTTTTTTTTGTTTGTTTTTTTTTTTTTTTTTTTTGTTTTTGGGTGGGAGGGTTTTCCCCTTCCCTCTTTTTAAAATGGGAATTAAATTTTTTTTTTTTTTTTTTGAAAAAAATATTTGCAGATATCCAGCCTATATCTAGTGCCTTTTAATTTCATTTCATTCCCTCTTGTTTTATTTATATTGCTTAATTCAAAAAATTCATTTCTATCAACATCAACTAAGTTATGCATAATCTTAAAACACATAACCAAATCATTTATGTACCTCCGTTTTTCCAAAGAATCCAAACACAAATCTTTTAGTCTGTTCTCATAACTAACTGCTGGAAATGAACAACGTTTGTACAAACGACGGGTAAATACTCTTTAAACACGTTCAATGCATTCACTATCTATTTTCAAAAAAGGAGACCATACAAATGTTTCAAATTCCACAAGTGGCCTCACATATATGGTATAGGCCGCCAAAAGGGCAGCCATATCTTTTGTCTTAAAAATTCGAAAAAGCAAAACTATTCGTTGGTGAAAGAAAATTTTAAATTTTGACTAATCGTTATGCCAAGATCTTTTACAAAAAATACATTTTCAAGTTTTACATTGTTAAGAAAATAGTCATTTTTCGGGGTATTGTATCCTATACTCAAAACTTGACATTTATGCATAGAAATTTTGAGCTGCCACGTGTTACACCATTCAGTAAACTCATTTAAAATTTAACAAAATCATCATGTTTTACATTGTTATTAAAAGCACATGTTATCTTAGCGTCGTCCACAAAGAGCTTTACACTACTTTCAGGTCCAAATGTATCTGAAAAATCGTTAATATACAGTAAAAATAGCAAAGGACCGAGTATGCTTCCTTGCGGAACGCCGCTAGTTACAGCAAAAATATATAATACTATATAATATATTAAGGAAAAATATGTCACTCAGTCTCAGAAGCGAAACGATTTGGTGCCATTTTTTGAGCACTGCCATTAATTGTTGTGCGCATGAAATGGCAAAACAACTGCTCTTATTGAGGCATTGTCGTGTAAATGGGCACTGCTCAAAATGTAGCAGTGTTTTTGCGCATATCCTAGTATGCTAACTCGAACACATTGCATTTTGAAGCACACTGCACTTTTTTAGCAATCTTGTGCGCATATACTGCACATAAAATAGCACAACCGCGGGAAAACAAAAAAAAACAAAACCCAGTTAAAAACCACTAGTTAGTTTTTACACTATACACAATATACAAACTTTTATAATAGACATACGAAAATCAAATCCAATACAATACACAAAAAGATCTATTTATGTATTGCATTGGATTTTATTTTTGTATGGCTATACTAAAAGTTTGTATTTTGTGTACAGTGTGCAAACTAAGTAGTGGTTTTTAGTGAGTTAATTTTTTTTTGTTTCCCGCGGTTGTGCCATTTTATGTGCAGTATATGCGCATATATGCGCATAAAATTGTTAAAAAAAGTGCAGTGTGCTTCAAAATGCAGTGCGTTCGAGTTAGCATGCAAGTATATGCGCAAAAACACTGCTACATTTTGAGCAGTGTCCATTTACACGACACATGCCTCAATAAGAGCAGTTGTTTTGCCATTTCACGCGCACAACAATTAATGGCAGTGCTCAAAAAATGGCACCAAATCGTTTCACTTCTGAGACTGGGTGACATATCTTTCCTAAATATAATATATAGTATTATATATTTTTGGTTACAGGTGCAAATTTAGAAGTAATATTATCAATTATAACTGTCTGACGCTTGTTTGTTAAAAAACACTTAATCCATGATAAAAGCTCATATCGGATTCTGAAGCATAAAGTTTTGCTAAGAGTTTTTTATGGCTTACGCTGTCGAAAGCCTTTTCAAAATCTATATATATTATATCCACATATTTTTTGTTATCTAAAAAACGTAACCAATCTTTTAGCGCACTTAAAAATGTTATGAATAGTGTTGTAAAAAGTTACTTTTATTTAAACTAATAAAAGTAACGGATTTTGGATTACTTTTACTTTTACTCTTACTTGACTTTGGAAATCTCAATTACTTTTACTTTTACTCTTACTCAACTTTTGAAATTTTAATTACTGTTACTTTTATTGTTACTCAGATTTTTTTCTGTAAATACTTAAATTAATTTAGGTAAAATTTAAGTAATTTTAATGAGTATGGGCTTGTTGGAAAATGGATGGCAAAAAAATTTTTTTTAACCGTATCACGCTAAACACCATATATTTAGACCAAAAAATTTTTTAGAATGAAAATTTTACATTAAAATCGCAAAAAAATTTTAGGACGAAGTTCTGGAGCTCCAAAAACTGGTGTTTTGCTCCGTTTCAAAATTACTTTTATTACACTTTTATTCTTACTTTTACTTAAAAAAATAGGTCTTACTTTTACTTTACTTAAATAAAATTTTGACCGTTACTTTTACTTTCACTTTACTTAAATTAAAAAATCACAAATTAGGGTAGTGCATTTAATTTCGGTACTTTTCCCAATTGGGCATTTTTTATTTTGGACTATATCTTTGGTAATCCTGGACGGAATACAACGTTTGATAGCTCAAATAAGAGCTAATTATATGTAGATGACTTTCGTAAGATTCTTATTTGTTATGTTATGATATTTTTATGTGAAATTATGTGATTTATAAAAAATAAATTTTTTACTCGTTTTTAGAACAAGGGCATTTTATGATTACGTAATAAATTGGTTTAAAAATTAAACTGTCCTGGTAAAATTTAGTCTATTTTCCGAATTTTTAGTCCCAGTGGTTCTACGTTACGTCTGTGGTGAGCAATCGTTATAAAATAAAATAGTGTAATTTCGGCACTCATAAGCTGTTGGTAAAAACGGATTGAATTAAGTGGTCGGGTGTTAAATTGTAGTTGTAAATAGTTAAAAGACAAGGTTGAAATGTGTAGGGGTCATAGCACTGCACTTAAACTCGATTAAGAGGGTCCTTTTAAAAAGTGCCGAAATTAAATGCACTTCTTTCCCAAATTTTGCTCATTGTGATACCATTTGGAATTTTAGCTGTAACTTTTTGCCAGTTACACGTTGAACAACAAGTAGAAGCTTAAATTAAAGAAAACTGTCTGAAGATAATGAT
>JASAMX010018950.1:0-19205 GCA_030248175.1 Microlaimidae sp. YZB2_3 | reverse complement strand
TGATAAAATATCACGTGCAGAGAAACACATGACGCAACTAAATTATAATTGGTTACATAACCGCTAAACACTTTTTTTATAATTTTCTAGCTCGGGGGTTTATTGTTTATTTCTTCCTGGCGGAGAGCGGTTACGATCTTAATGTCAGCCTGGAAGACTTTAGCTTTAGGTAATTTCGGGAAACGATGTGTACAAGCTTGTCGAAAATGAAAGTGTTCAAGATATAATTAAAAGGCATGCTGCAATGTCAACCATGTTCGATTGTAAAATACCTAAAGAACATATGGTTTTACCAAAAAACTTTTATAATCCAAAATTTCATAAATACCCTATAGGTGTACGACATATTGCTGGAGCTTCTATGGCCAGTACAAAAAAGGCGTCAATTTTACTAGGGAAAATTTTAAAATTTTTTCAATCGCATTTTCAAAAATATTGTCACTCTTTGGAAGATAAAATTGGAAAAGTTTATTGGTCTGTAGATAATAGTTTGCAAGTGGTTTCTAGACTAAATTCTGCGGTAAAAACGTATAAGTTATTTTCAGCTGATTTTAGTACGCTTTATACCATCTTACCTCACGAAATAGTTTTAAATAATATGTCTAGTCTTGTAGATCTGTAGATTGTTTAAAAACTCCGGTAAACGATATTTAACAATAGGTTATAGCAAATGCTTCTATTCAGACGAACGCAAAAGTGATAAATCATATGACAGTAATCAAATTAAACAACTAATTAATTTTATTGTAAAAAATTCATATGTAGTTTTTGCAGGTAAAACATTTTTACAAGTCACCGGTATTCCACAAGGTGGAAATGCTTCACCACAACTTGCTGATCTTACGTTGTCGTTTATTGAGTTTAATTTTCTTAAATCTAATCCAGTAATTCGAAGTGTTTTAGCTATGACCACTAGATATATAGATGATGTTTTTAGTGCTTTTACTTCAAATAATAATTATAACATGTTGGATGTTTTTAAAGATATATATCCGTATCAATTACCCTTATCAGAAACCACTGTTAACAATTTTAGTTGTAATTATTTAGATTTAGATATAAAACTTATTGATAATAATGTTAAAATCTCTGTTTATAACAAAACAGAAGATTTTAGTTTCAAAGTAATTAGATATATTCACAAAACCAGCAATGTTTCTAATGATCTCGGGCTTAGTGTGTTTTACACCCAACTCATAAGATTTGGTAGAATATGCTCTAATACAAAAGATTTTGGTCTTCGAGTTAAATCCTTATATTCTGAATTTATAAAGTTAGAGTACGGTTCCTTAGAATTAAATAAAAAATTTTTAACTTTCAGTAAAAAATATAGACCACTTATAGTTAAATTTGATCTAGTAAATCGTAAAAATTGTGATAAATTTATTAAAAAATTTTTAACTAAAGATTAAACCATATATTAATGCTGGGTCAACATAACTTTGATAGACATACAAAAAGATTAATATGTAAAATAAGTGCATAATACGGTTTTTAAACACTTTGTGTTTTTTAAAAAATGTTTGTGTTTATACATTTTTAAGTTTTTTTGTTTTTTTTTGTTTTGTTTAGTGGTTTTTTAAGCCATAAGTCATTACTTCACTTGGTTTTCCAAGTGATGCTTATGCTTCCCGTTCTTGGTTTCGGCCAAAGAACGGTGCTCTTAAGCCCGGTTCACACTGCTGCGATAGGCGACAGGCGATAGGCGACAGGCGACAGGCGATAGGCTCCTGTCAGTTCACACTGCTGCGATAGGCGATAGTAACTTGCGAAAGGCGACAGGCGACAGGCGATAGTGGTTGGATCAAAGTTCTAATCTTATCGCAATTTTGCGATAGGCGACAGCCAAAACACAAGCAGTTTCAGCATATTACGTGCGAAATTCGTAAATTAACAAATTTATGTAAAGAAATAACGCTTCGTTGAATTGAACTTAAATACACACAACATTTTTTTGTTTTTTGATGCGTTTGGTTGGTTTATTCAAATATGGATAAATTTGCGTGAAAATATTAATTTCGATGGGTATTTGCTAATTTTGGTTCAAAAACGACCTGCAATTTATGATAAAACTAAAAACAGTACATTTGAATAAAATTTTTTATAAATATTGATGAGATCTAAATAGCCTATGGTTGAATTATATCTGGCTGACGCTGAAAATTAGAATGCAGACATGAGGGGACCAATTAAAACTGTGCGGTAATGACGTTTTTTTAAAAACAAATAATAACGCAGAGTTTTTTAATTCCACCTTTTCACAAAATATACAAAAATTAACCAAGTTTAGCTTGCATTTAGATTCCAGATTAAGTAATTTGATAAATTATAATTATTAAAATACAGTTTTTAATCTTTGTTAAAAATTATGTCTTCAAAATGAATTTTAACTTTCATCAGTTTAACCGGCAGTTTTTTTAAATGAGGTTTATATAAATTTTTATAAAAATTTTACACTGGGCACTGTTTTATAAAAGTTTTAGAAACATTTGATTTATTTGTAAAAATACGGTCGTTTTTTTTTTTTGATTCAGCCCAATGTGTGTATAACACTGGATTTTCAAAGTTACAAAGAAAAAATTGACATTTAAAAACAAAGATGGACATTTACAAAAAAATCGAATGCTTATAATTTTAAAAAAAACAGTGCCCTGGGGCCTATTTCAAAAAGGTTTTTGTAATTTTAAATTAATAAACGCATTTAATTTCTTCTCAATCTATTAATTAAAAAATGCATGCATAACCATCAAATTTACGAAATTTATAAATTTGTAATTTCTTAAATTCTGAACGCAATTTTATTAATATACTTTTTTATTAAAAATACAAAAGAAAAATATGCGTTTATTAATTTACAGATTTAAATGAATTACAGGCAATTTTTATAAAATAGGCCCCTGGCCTTGAAAAATATACCGTAATTGGAAACATAAACAAAAAGATCATAGGGTAGTGCATTTAATTTCGGTACTTTTTCGTTTTTCCAATGTAACTTTTCACTGTATGACTTGATTTTCATGTTTGATAGCTCCTTTTAAAGCTTTTACGATACTGCGTTGCGTCATAAAAAATTCACTGTACGAAAGTTGTTTTTTTATTTAATTAAATCAGTTTTTTAAAAAATGGAAAATTGCCGAAATTAAATGTATGCATTTAATTTCGGCACTTTACAAACAATCGATTGTTTCTCAGTCAAAAAATCATCATTTTCAAAAATTTAAAAGCCTACCATTTTCTCCAGACAGTTTTCTTTAATTTAAGCTATTACTTGTTGTTCAACGTGTAACTGGCAAAAAGTTACAGCTAAAATGCTAAATGGTATCAAAATGAGGAAAATTTGGGAAAAAAGTGCATTTAATTTCGGCACTTTTTTAAAGGACCCTCTTAATCGAGTTTAAGTGCAGTGCTATGACCCCTACACATTTCAACGTTGTCTTTTAACTATTTACAACTACAATTTAACACCCGACCACTTAATTCAATCCATTTTTACCTACAGCATATGAGTGCCCAAATTACACTATTTTATTTTATAAAGATTGCTCACCACAGACGCAACGTAGAACCACGGGGAGTAAAAATTCGGAAAATAGACTAAATTTTACCAGGACAGTTTAATTTTTAAACCAATTTATTGCGTAATCATGAAATGCCCATGTTCTAAAAACGAGTAACAAATTTATTTTTTATAAATCACATAATTTCACATGAAAATATCATAACATAACAAATAAAAAGCTAACGACAGTCATCTACATATAATTAGCTTTCATTTGAGCTATCAAACGTCGTATTCCGTCCAGGATTACCAAAGATATAGTCCAAAATCAAAAATGCCCAATTGGGAAAAGTGCCGAAATTAAATGCACTACCCTATGTTTAGATTAGTGATGTTTCTACCCTCCAATATCATCCTCCGAAGCTTCAGTCATTTAGAGCGGGGGAAGCTCCGGAATTCCGGAGCTTTTTCTGCTCTAAATGGCTGCCGGAGTTCCGTTTTTTAAACAAGCGATATCATTTTGGAAGCTTGAAGTATGTTTAAAATACTTGATAAAGAATAATATTCTCCTTTTTGAACTCTGGTTGATAAGACAACCCACTATTGCCGATTTTCATTTTTTTTTGTCGTCGTCTTAAAATAACTAAATTTTATGCTGTAATACCATCCGAAATTGCGGCTGAATGCGAGATTTTTTTTAGAATTAAAAGCTAGCACAATTTTTAAACACTGTTTAAAATTAAAACAATACACTATCGCCTATCGCAATTTTCTTTCAGTGTGAACTGAACGACACTATCGCCTATCGCCTGTCGCCTGTCACCTATCGCCTTTCTCCTATCGCCTGTCGCCTATCGCAGCAGTGTGAACCGGGCTTTAGTGTTGCTCGGTTCGCCGAGTGACACTACTCCCGTTTCTGGTTCTACCAGTTAACGGTGCATTTTTATTTTTTGTGAACGCAAATTGGATCTTTTAATGATGGAATTGTTTTGTTACTTGTTTGTATTATAAGTTCTTTAAAATTTATATTTTGTATTATAAAAGCTTCTAGATGTCTCGTTGTGCAACAGAAAATTTTTTGTTATTAACATAAGATTAATTGCGGCCTTTTGTTAAGTAAGGTTACAATACCATTGATTGATCACTCAATGTGATCTACACTTGTGTAGCGCGTGAAACACGCGTGTAAGGTTTTCCGAGGTTTTTTATTTATTTTTTCGCGTTCGCATGGTCTTTCTTGTTTTTTAACTTAATAATTATTTTTCTTTTTGTATTCGCTTGATAAGTTTTGGTATGTATAAGGACGTATTTTATTTTGCATACTGATGAGCTCAAAAATAAGATAGGTCATTAAATATTTTTTATTCAAAATTTTTTTTGTTTTATGTTTTGCTCAGTTAATTTATTTTTGTTAATTTTTACTTTTATTTGCCTTCGCAGGAAGGGACACTTTGGCATAAAGCTTAATAATAAAAAGTGTCTATGCTTGGAGCGAAACACTTTTTATGCTTTTTTAGACAAAAAACTTTATTAATTTACCAAGCATTATTTTGATTCCAAATTGATTATTTTCATAAACATTAGGGGCATGTAAAAATTTGTTATTTTTCTATTTGGTTAATTTTAAGATTAATTTTTTTACAAGTCTTTGTGGCATGTTTCTTTTTTTTGTTTTCAACCTTTTTTTATTATATGTTTGCTCTTTTCTATTATAAAAAAACCGCTAATACCTATGGGAAAGAACAAACAAGTCTCTTACCCGCTAAGTAATAGTCAAACGGCAACAATAACAATTTTTCTTTCAAATTGTATTAAAAAAAATTCTGGGGTGAGGGACGGTCGCTGCGCAATAAAGCTCAACGCGCCGCTTTCAAAATATCACAAAACAGTAATAAGTTATTTATTAAACATATTTTAGTCGCTTCTTTTTCTTCTTAATATTATTTTAACTTAAATAAACACATAATATTTATAAACAAACTGTAAACCTCGCGTGCTCGCTTAAAAGTTAGTTAAATTTGATTGAATTTTGTATATTTACTGAAAGCTTGGGATTTAAATTTTCAAAACGCTAACCGCTCACTTTTGATTATTTGTCTTTTGTCTCTACATTTATATAAGGTCAGCCATGTAGCGTCTAGAAGTATGGGGTAAAATTAAACTAGCTTTTTAAAGAAGGAATGCAGATAAATTACTTCTTTTTTAGTTTTTTTTTAATCATATAGGCAATACAGGACTTAAAGCCTCAGTACTCCGACGCTTGATGTTCCGTGTTACATAAACACTCGCTGACTTTACTTTTGCAACTCACATAAGGCGTCGTATTTTTGTAACATCAGCAAAAAGAAAGTTGTTACAGAGACAAAAATCTTGTACAATAATTTTTTTTAAAAATATATTTATTTTTTGATTATTGAAATACTTTGTATTATAGGAAAATAAAATTTAGCTGACCGCGATATTTGTGGTATTGAATCGATTATTTAACAATAAAAATATTCAACATTTTTAACGAAAGCGGTTTAATAATAAAGATTAAAACCCAAATTTTATTATTTATTTATCAAACTGATTAGTTTGGAACCGAAATGCAAACTTTTTAAGAACTAAAGATGGTTAATTTTTGTATATTTTGTGAAAAGGTGGAATTAAAAAAAATTCTGCGTTCTTATTTGTTTTAAAAAAACGTCATTACCGCACGATTTTAATTGGTCCCTTCATGTCTGTATTCTAATTTTCAGCGTCAATCAGAGATAACTCAACCATAATAATATTAAAGATGAATTTTATCAGGGTGAAAACAACTAGGTGGTAAAGTAACCACTCGTTCTTTGATAAAATATTACGTGGAGAGAAACACCTGACGCAACTTAATAATAATTCTACCGAAAGCCAAACAAAGTTTCGAGAAAAAGCCTTATATTAAATGGAATAGTATAAAGCTACATTAGTCTTAAAACTAAATGCCAGAAAAGACTGAAACAAGTCTTTTTAAAACCTGTAAATTAATAACAGATTTTGTGAAATTTTCAGAAAAACAAAACCCCATAAAAACAATACGTGTAAAAGCTTTATTTTGCGTTTTTTAACCATTAATAAAACTTAATTCACATAAATTTCCCACAAAGTGAATTAAGCTTTAACATGAGTTAACCAGCTGTAAATACCACGGTATTAGTTAAGTCACACGTCGTCAAAACGATACAAAAAAGTATAACGCAAGCGTCACAGTCACGATGAAAAATTTTTGTCAAAATAAATGATCGCATTGTGCATTAAATTTTGTAATTTATCATTATTTTGGTGTAAAGCAAAACATACAGCCATATTAACGACTTTTTAAAACCAAATATCAAGTTTTAAGTCCAAAAAAATTGAAAACTTCAGATTTAATATAAGACGACTTTTAATTTAACAAATACTTTGACAGCTAATTTGTTTTATGTAATAAATAGAAACATTAAAAAAAAAGTCGCCTTATATTAAATCTGAATTTTTCAATTTTTTTCGGACTTAGAACTTGATATTTGGTTTTAAAAAGTCGTTAATATGGCGGTATGTTTTGCTTTATACGAAAATAATGATAAACTACAAAATTTAATGCACAATGCGATAATTTATTTTGACAAAAATTTTTCATCGTGACTGTGACGCTTGCGTTATACTTTTTTGTATCGTTTTGACGACGTGTGACTTAACTAATACCGTGGTATTTACAGCTGGTTAACTCATGTTAAAGTTTAATTCACTTTGTGGGAAATTTATGTGAATTAAGTTTTATTAATGGTTAAAAAACGCAAAATAAAGCTTTTACACGTATTGTTTTTATGGGGTTTTGTTTTTCTGAAAATTTCAGAAAATCTGTTATTAATTTAAAGGTTTTAAAAAGACTTGTTTCAGTCTTTTCTTGCATTTAGTTTTAAGACTAATGTAGCTTTATACTATTTCATTTAATATAAGGCTTTTTTTCGAAATTTTGTTTTGGCTTTTGCTAGAATTTCCGTCTTTTAATGCATTGAATTCAATGTCATTTATTAAAGATATAAAACATTAAAAAAGTTACTCATTTTAAAAGAAACGTCATGGCTTATTTTAATATCCAAAATTTCAATGTAATTTTGAGCAGTATGAGTATACTATACAACAATTAAGTCTGGGTAACCTCGTAAAATTGTATGGAACCGGAAAGGACCATATGGTGCGTTTTTCTTCTGTTTTTTTTTCAAAGCACTATGGTAGGTATATCACGCCCTTGGAGTATTTTAAATCATTTTGAGTAAGGGTTAAAAATGGTTTCAATTTTTTTAGTATTTTTTAGTTTATCAACCACTTTTTGGGGAATTAGCTTTATTTGGATTTTTGTTTTGTGCTTGATTTTTCTGGATTGATAGTTTATTTTTAAACAACAAAACCACACCATTGTAAATGGTTTTTCCAGGTTCTATACAATTTTACGAGGTTACCCAGACCAGTTTTTCTCGCATTAAATTTTTGGAGTGATTGTAGCTTCATAGTATTCCATATAAAAAAATTTTTTTTTCGAAACATCGTTTCGATTTTGCTAAATTTCCGTCTTTTGAAACATTGGATCCCGCAGCGCTCACACGCCAACCTAGATTAATTTCATTTTATTTTTTTAAATATTTTTATTGTTGCCATATGGCTGCAAATTAGAGGTTAGGATATTTTTTCGCTCTTCCCTTTGAAAATTAGTAAATTTTATAAAAAGGTAAGGCATTATAATCTAAATCAAAAAAAAATAACCAGAAGAGAATGTGTATTACTGAGTGAAGTTACTTAATAGGTATTTCAGTAAGGAAAAAAGTGTCACACAAGTACTCTAGTACCCAGTGCGTAACTTAAAAAAAATTGGTCATTTTTCACATGAACAGAGGTTTAACTAAGGGCAATAGAGCGTATTCATGAATGAAATTTAGGTGTGGCGGCAGTTTAGCATCTACGTGCAAAAATCAGCTCCAAATATTTACCACAGGGAAAAATTTTCGGGGGACCCCAAAAAAAAACACGAAAAAAGTTAAGCAAATTAAGCTTATTAGTATGAAATTCAGGTATGTTTAGCAAAAGTTTTTAGGTTTTTAATATCAGAAAAATATGGGTAATATTTTAGTTGTGTAAAATGTTTAGATTTTTAATTGGCTAAAAAACTATTAAAGGTTTTGTTGATTTTCGATGACGCCATCAACAACGGTTAACCACCCAGTGACTTAACCCATTTAATATAAGGAAAAGAGCGCTCCGCGCTCTTCCCTGATTGGTTACATAATCTCTGAAAACTTTTTATTATTATTTTTATTCTCGCGTATTCATTCTTTATTTCTTCCTGACGGCGGGCGGTTACGCACTTAATTTCAGCCTGAACGATTTTAACTTTACGTTCAAAACTTTTCTATAAATTTTTTGTTACTCTATTTTTTAAAAAAAATGACATTGAATCCAATGTTTTAAAACACGGAAATTCTAGCAGAAGACGAAACAAAGTTTCGAAAAAAAAAAACCCTTATATTAAATGGAATAGTATAAAGCTGCAATAAATTTAAAAACTTAATGCCAGAAAAGACTGAAACAAGTCTCTTTAAAACAGGCAATTTAATAATACATTTTATTAAATTTTCAAAAAAAACAAAATCCAATAAAAACAATAAAAGTAAAATGTTCGGTTTGCGTTTTTTTAACCATATGACAAAAACAAATTTACAAATTGCCATGGCGTGGATAAATTTTTGTATGTGTTAATCAGCTATTAATGCAACGGCGTTAATTGAGCCAAACGTCACCGCTACGGTACAAAGATAATAATATTATTATTAACGTCTATTTAAAACCAAATGACAAGATCTATGGCTGAAAAACCCTGAAAAATTTAGATTTAATATAAGCCGACTTTTTTTAAATGTTCTTTATTTATTATAAATAAAACAATAAGATTGCAAAATAATTGTTAAAGTAAAAGTCACCTTATATTAAATCTAAGTTTTTCAAGGTTTTTTAGATTTAGATCTGATTATTTGGTTTTAAATAGACGTTAATAATAATATTATTATATTTGTACCGTAGCGGTGACGTTTGACTCAATTAACACCGTTTGTATTAATAGCTGATTAACACATGCAAAAATTTATCCACGCCATGGTAATTTGTAAATTCGTTTTTGTTATATGGTTAAAAACGCAAACCGAAGATTTTAAACTAATTTATTATTTTTATTGGATTTTGTTTTTCTGAAAATTTAATAAAATGTATTATTAATTTGCCTGTTTTAAAAAGACTTGTTTCAGTCTTTTCTGGCATTAAGTTAGACTTATCGTAGCTTTATACTATTCCATTTAATATAAGGCTTTTTTTTGAAACTTTGTTTTGTCTTTAGCTAGAATAAAATTTTAAGAAATTATGCTCTAAATTTGTTAGAACTTATATGCAGCATAAGTTATTTCGGCGCCCGGAAAAAATACATTCTGCAAAATATCTTCGGAAAGAATATCTTCTGAAAGACTTTTAAATTTTCAACTAAAGAAAACGTTTTTTCCTCTAAGCCAAAGCGAAACCTTAAAATCAAGCTAAAACGACATAAAAAAGTTTAAAAAAAGTTTAAACAAAGCTTTAAAAGTTTTTAATAATAGTGCATAATTTACTGCTGAAAAAAGATATTTTTTCCGGAAGATATTTTTCAGAAGGTATTTTTTCCGGGCACCGTTATTTCAACATTCTTTTTTAAATTGCACAAAACACGTAACAAAAACAGAATTAAAATCGCTACTATGCCATTTATGCAGGGTGCCATTTAAATGGAGAGGCTCAATATAATGGCCTACTCTCTGACTTAATTTTGTAGGAGTTACCCATTTTATTATATCACACTTTTACAAATTAAGAATTGACAACAGAAACATTTATTTTTACAACAATCTCGAAAATAATAAATAGAATAATTGTATAGAATATTGTAATTAAACTAATAAGGTTTCGTACTGTTAATTTACATGAAAAAAGTCACAGTTAATCGACGAATGTCATAGAAATGTTTTTTTTTCGTAAAAATAAAATAACAACGCCTGGCTGCAGTCCCTACGATTATAACTATATAATAAAACAACGATCGTTTTCAGAAAATTCCAGATTGTTTTTTTTAAGATCACTATTGAAAAAGTTAATGAAATAATAGCGTGATAATCTTTAAAAACTCTGAGCAACAAGTTTTATATAAAATACTGATAACGTAATAAATAAACGCCGCTCCATGATATTTGTCATGCGCTCCTTTCGGGTGCTTTTTTTCCGCCTTGCGCGCGGGTGCTTTTTTTCCGTAAACCCAACTGTTGCTGTTTAAAGCGTCCAAACTAGTGATGTCCCCCGGAGCTCCGAGCTCCGGAGCGGATATGTACATAAACAGCTCCTCTCGGTACTCGCCAAATTCAGTGTTATAGCCTGGCATAACTGTACAGAGTAATTTATGAATCTAACGTAATAATTATTTTGCATACGGTGTCGTTTAATTTGCATGAGCATGGTTCACGCGCAGCTGATGATTGGACGTTCAGTATGATGTTCAGCCCAGTAATACGGTCATTATTTTTGTGCGGTTTTCCAACAAAAAAATTAAGGGTATTTGACAGTCACGAAGGCACTGTTTTTCAAACCTCAATCTCATTTACGTGCGATATTCAAAGATTATTTACACTCTTCTATTGCGAAAAATATAATTCGCTCACTGTTGTTCTAAAATGTTCTGTTGAACTGCGTAAGCAGGCTTTAACAAAATCAAAATTAAAAATAATCCAATCTATGATTCATTTGATAATAAGTTAAGAATGGAAATATTTACAATTGTCACATATTTTTAGCTCAAAATAAAACAAAAACGTGCGCGTGGTTGTTATAAAAACTCAAACATAATTTATTTATAAGTTAAAAGCTTTTAAAGGTTTTGGAATTTTCTACTTTGGTTGTATAGCATACGCACCGCTTCAGTTTTAATCGTAGTAACAAAATATTTTGTTTTTATTTATAAAATATTTTATTTTAAGTTTATAAAGTCTTAAAAATCCAAACTAATGTCTTCTTCTTAGTTTCACTAATTAAGAATAGAATTTTGTCTATGGGTTTTAGATGGGAATGTGAAACATGGGAAAAACTGTGTTTTTCTCCTTCTTTCCTAGATACAGCAAATAAAACTGATAAGATTATAAGAAAATAATGAACGATCTTCAATTGTTCTGCTCGTCTGAGATTTTCAAAACATTTAATTAGAATCATATCCCATCCCGACTATAATAAGAACCCGTCTCAAAACGAACACAGAAAATAATTATTGTTGTTTAGAGTATCGTCAGAATATAACTTTCATTCTTTTTATTTCGGCAGCGAAAATATAAATATGTTTTAAAATATTTTTGTAAATAAACCAAAAGTGAAATCCGGTTTTTTAATATATCAAGTGACTACTGTTATTGATATGTTTTCGTAACTTTATATACCGAAACTACAGTCTGTACAAACATGATTTGGACTAAAAAAACTTTAGGTGAGCATATCCCGCTAATGGTGTGGTCGTTAAAAACAAAAACTTTATTAGTACTTTAAATGGCATAGACTAATAAAGTTTTTGTATATATCAATCACACTGTTATTGAGATATCCTCATCCGAATATTTTTTTAGTTATAACGTCATGTTTTGTACAGACTTTGTAAATATAGCGGTATATCAAATATGAATTAATAAAAACGTAAATCAAACAATCTTACAAAATTCTGGAAATTATGTTCGCAATATTAATAATTATTTGTTGGTCAAAACAAACTACTATAGCTAAAGGCTTCCAGGCTGAAAATTAGGGCGTAACCGCTCGCCGCCAGGAAGAAATAAACAATAAACCCGGGAACAAGAAAAATTGAAAATTAGTTAAAATTAGAAAATTATTATTTAGTTGCGTCATGTGGTTCTCTGTACGTGATATTTTCTCAAAGAACGAGTGGTTACTTTACCACTCATCTATTTTCACTCTGATAGAATTTATCTTTAAGTCAATTTCTATTGGGCCCCAAATTACCCTCAAAAATTATGTTTGTATATCGCTTGGTTTATTTTAATGAGACCGGTGTTGCTTTTGGAGTAAAAAAAGTGTGGTCGTAAAAAACTGGAAGGCGAAGGTGTCCTTATTGGAATTTTCTATAGTAGTGAGCTTTTAAAACTTTCGGAATAATAAATAACAAGATTAAAATTTTTAATTTCAAAAATGTAATTGTAATTCCAAAAATTAATTATGAAAATTTATTAAAACGTTAAAAACAGGTGGTTAAAACTAAAAGAATTTACACAAAAATTTAAAAGTTAAGCAAGCTTTAGATTACTTATTTGAAGTGCAGATCTCGTGATATTTTTGCATATTCAATGACCAGGGGTCGCATTCTGACGCGCGGTTAAAAGTTACCCCAGGGTAACTTTTTTTACGTACTTAAGTGAAAAATCAATTTTACTTAGGAAAAAGGCGTGTTAAATTTTTTCTATTGTTTTAAGAATAAGAATTTATCCAACTCGAGAGGTGGTTAAATATTTTCTCCGTAGGATTAATTTAATAAAGAATAAGATACGCGCATTGATTAAATTTTTTATTTTGCGCGAGGTGGTTTTGCGGGGCGAGAAAAAAATTTGAAAAAATTCATTGCAATCATTTTCTGTCCCATATGCGGCAGGTTTATCAATTTACAATATATATTTATTTTTGTTATTTTCATTGAAATGGATTTATCAGGGTAAATATAAGGGTTTTTTCAGAATGCTACCCCAGAACTTCTATATGATATTTAAGAGTGGGAACACCACTACTATTTGCCAAATCAAATTTATTATATCGAAATTTTATCTACATATCAATCTAAAGATGCAGCTGGCCCATCACAAACATACATTATCAAAATTGTTTAAACTTTAATGATAATAATTTAATTTTAAATAGTCTATTTTGCACA
Organism: Microlaimidae sp. YZB2_3; assembly: GCA_030248175.1. Taxonomy (NCBI): domain Eukaryota; kingdom Metazoa; phylum Nematoda; class Chromadorea; order Desmodorida; family Microlaimidae; species Microlaimidae sp. YZB2_3. The sequence continues at coordinate 5,721 of JASAMX010018950.1, read as the reverse complement.
AAAGCGTACTATATTCTATAAAATATAATAAGCTAATTAAAAAAATTTAAATTAAGTTTTAAGACCCGGATGGACACACCCACGTGTTCAAATTTTTATTTAAAATGTAAATAATTTATCTTAAACAGATTAACCGCAATATTGAATTATATGATGCGCGCGTACTTAATACGATAATCTTAAATTGATTTGCAATTGAGGGTTTCTATAACAATTGTTTTATCCCAGCACAGAGACAACAAAAATCACGTACATTCAAAAACATTAAGTTTTTGTGAAAATACAACGTCCATCCAGAATTCCTATGGTTTTTTAAAACACAAACCCATTACAACATTTTTCAAGTTACAAGCTTTATAGTGATGTTTCACAAAAAATTTTAAAAATACTTTTATTTTCCAGTAATAATTTAACTCTTTGATAATTAACACTCTTTTATAACAGCAATACCACTTCTAAAACCAAGTTAAGAATATATAATTTTTTAATGGTTGTATTTATTCAATACTTTTCGGAATAAAAACACAGTTTTGAAACTTAGGTTTTTTGGTACTAAAGTTTTATTAATACTCGTTAAATGGAATTGCTTTTTTTTCAATAAGAGGTTCCAAAACACAATGTTTTAACCTAGAATAGTTATTACCTAACTCGCTAAAAGTTTGGAAATTTAATTTTTGCTGTAATACAATGCTTTTAGTACAATTTTAGCTGAAGTTAGTTGTTTAAAAAACATCCCCAATTAGTATACTCCACATTTAACTTCAATTGAACAAAATACAAGATTTTAAACTAAAAAATAAATGAAAACGTATGTCAGTAAATGTTGCTATATTCCAAAATTTCTTTAGATTTAAAGTTTAGTGGAATACTTTCAAAAATTAAACAAAGTTCCTATCTAAAAAACGTCAAACCTCTAAGTTTCTGTGTGGTTCAACACTACGGACATCACACATACTCTAGAGTGTTAGTTAAAAAAAAGTTATTGTATTTTCAAGAAACACGCTTAGGCATTAAGCTGAGATTGTCTTTTGAGCTAATTTGTCTTGACTTAGCAGTGTTATGCTCACAAATTTGGAGAGATAGAGTAACGTGAGAAAAACAAAAGCAACATAGACTACTACTTTGGATAATTAAAATATCTTATCTCGTGTCATAATTCTGAAATATTTTATAAAAAGGCATTTTGTATTCGGTTTCGTTATGTTTTATTTTGGACTTAAGTAAAAAAATAGGATTTTTTTCGCAATTTGAGGCTTATGGCTGGTGATTTTTTGTGGTTTTAAAGCCCGGTAAATAATTTCTTTAGTTTGCATAATTAAAATATCTTATCCCGTGTCATAATTCTGAAATATTTTATTGAAAAAGGAGTATTCAGTTTCAATATGTTTTATTTTGAACTGAAGTAAAAAAATATGATTTTTTTTCGCAATTTGAGGCTTATAGCTGGTGATTTTTGTGGTTTTAAAGCCCAGTAAATAAATTTTTTTTCAAAAAATATTTCTTAGAGTTTTTGTAAATTTCACCATTTGAACAAAAAAAAACACGTAAATTATTATGTTTGAAGTACATACCGTTAACCGCTTAATCTTTTAAATTAAAAAATGTCGAAAAGGATATTTTAGCATTAATTTAAGGTTTTTGAAACCAAAAGCAATGACATATAAACATGAATATGGGTTTTACATTAATATTTTTTTCTTGTATACAGGAACTAATAAAAAAATACTTTTTTATTAGATCTGTGTACTTCTTACGGAATATGGGCAGTAACTTTGCTTACCAATAGTTTTTTGAAAGTACTTTTGTATTTATCTCGAATTCGTAATCGGGTACATTTTTATTATTTAATGAAAAACTTGGTGTAATTTTTGGACGTTTTCACTTTTCATGATTGATCAAAGTAGAAAACCGCCACTGCAAAAAAAGTCTCGATCCACTGGAAATATATATGAGAAGTAAGTTTTTTTTTAATTTAAGCAGTATTTTATCGTTTTCGTTTAAGCTATAATGATAATAATATTAAAACTTATCGAATAAAAATATAATGATAATGATAATATACATGAGGAGTAAAAACACTCCGTTGTTTAAAAATTTCGTGGGAAAATTAAAATTGTGTATTAATCGTGAGGCCTGGGCACTTTTTTTGTTTTTTAAAAATTTATTAGTATTTCAAAACATTTTAACAACGTAAATTGATCTGAAATACTATTCTATAACATTAGAATCCTCCAGATCATTATGTGTGAAATGTTTTAGCTACAGTTGTATACATAGTCAAAATCGTTGTTACTACGGCAAAACGAGCCACTGTCATTATAAAATACACGTGTCTGTGACTCATTTTGTAGTTAAGAGGGTCCTGTTTTAGGTTTAAAATGAGTCAGAGACACACATATTTTATACGAACTGTGACTAATTTTGCCGTAGTAACGACGAAATTCATAATATGGGAACATAGGTGGGCAGCCTCCAGGATTTTGGGGGGTATACCCAACCCCCGAAATAGAGGGGGGTGTCCCAAAATTTTTTTTGGGGTATACCTTAAATACCCTATTTTTAGCGTTTTTAGTACTGGGATCCCCAAAATTTAGGGGGGGTCCAGGGTACCCCCAAATTTTAGGGGGGTGTCAACAATAATCAGGATTTTTTTTGGGGGGGGGTATAACCCCCCAACCCCCCTGCCCACCTATGTATGGGAATGCGGTATGTGACTAATTAGGTAGTTATGATGCTCTGTCTTGCTATTAGATAATTATTTTGACTTTTTTTTTCGTTGATGTAATACGCTGCAAAAAGATTTTCAAAATACTTGTCGCCACAAATTTTCCGAAATTTAATTTTCAATTTTTACAAAATGTTGTCGGGTTTGTATCGCAAAATGTTTGGCCGCGTTGGTTTTTTTGACTACAAAAAATTTCATGAATCAACTAGTATATGAACACCTAAACTGTGTTTTTGAAAACGCGTGGAAAAATGTATAAGTGCTGTCAACTATGGTTGAATTATATCTGTATCTGGCTTACGCTGAAAATTTGTATGCATACATGAGGGGACCAATTAAAATTGTGCGGTTATGACGGTTTTTTTTAAACAAATAAGAACGCAGAGTTTTTTTTTTAGTTACACTTTTTTACAAAATATACAAAATTTAACCAACTTTAAATCTTTAAAAGTTTGCACTTGGGTTTTAAATTGTGTAATTTGATAAATAATTATTAAAACAAGGGTTTTGATCTTTATTATTCAACCGCTTTCGTTAAAAATTTGAACGGTTTTATTGTTAAATAGTCAATTCAATACAGCATATATCGACGTCAGCTAGATTTTATTTGCCTATAGGTTTGTTGCTCAAACCATGCTATTTCATGAGTGTGTAAGAAAGTAAGATTCCTTTGACAGTTGGCGCGCGCAATGTAATGCTATTGTATAGCTGTCGCAAACAACTATTGGTTTTGCAACGGAGCGCAAGCAAAAACTTCCACACACGAAATTCATTTCAACACAAAAATTACAGTCAGTATAAAATCAAAGTAACTCATAAAGGCTGGTTCAATTTATGACAAAACGTCCTTTGGACAAATTCTAAAGGACGTTTTTACATACGTTTATACACTGTGTTTGTCCTTTGGACATTATTGTCCAAAGGAAGTTTTTACATAAGTATGAACCAGCCTTAATGCTTATATTATTCCTGTGTTAAAGGATAAAAAGATTTCCAGTTTAGATTATTTTATGATTCTGGATTTTATTTTATTTTACGATTCTGGATTCATTGTGTCATGGTAACGTAACGACGATATAGAATAGAATTAAGCAAAAGATTTCTTTTACCGTTATTTTTATTAAGAATTTTAACAAAGTAAACAAAATCGAGCAAATCTAATGCCTAAATAAGGCGCAATTCAGCTTTTATAAATAAAGTTGGTTTTCGCTTTCTTTTTGATTACTTAAGATTATACAACCAATTATAACTGTTCAAAATACCCTGAGGCGGACCTACGGGTGTTCCAAACCAATCAGCAGCGTCGTTTCTAATTCATTTTTATAAATGTTGCTGTTGCATATCCTACTGTTTTTTTTAAACTTCCGTCACTCAAGATCTTTTTTTTTCATAATAATTTGCTACTTATGTCCGGCATTCGCGTAAAATAGTGAAAAAAGTTTTACACAACGGATGCACAAGTTTTAGTCAATAAAGGAATATCATTTTTCTTGCCAGACAAAACCCCAAAAATATTTACATTATCGAAAAGACCAACTTTAATTTGTGTCTTTCTGAAAACGGATGATGAAAAAAACAAGAATTTTTCGTGGCGTTTTTGCAAATCTTTGCTGGGCAATCAGGATGAATTTTGTTTTGCCGTTTTATTGTTCGCCGCTCTTAAAACTCCAAACCTCCGTGAAATCGTACCGTTCAGCTAGTTGATTACTCCCGGCTATATCGTATCGCGACGAGGTCACCGCAAAACGAGTCTAAAGCTAGTCTAGTCTAGTCTAAAATCTAGGCTAAATACCGGCTGCTATATGACTCCTCGTGATAAGTTACGGAAATACAATTCGCACACATAGTGAGTCGAATCCGATACAAGAAAACTGCAACTGGGAATGGTTTCAAGGCGCGGAGTAAACCCTCAAAAAGAGTCGCAGGTTAAATGTAGTTATGGAATGGCTTTGCTTTGACGCGTTCTACGCTCCGGAGAAATAAGCGTCCGTCCGTATGTCATCGTTTTTCATTCATACACCATTATTTATATCTCGGGCTAAATTTTTGCTTGACATAATACAAGGAATATTTTTATTCTCCATCGCAGAAGTCGCGCTGCCAGTATAGATTCTAATGCATAGCTAATCCATCTGATTTGTCATTTCTGCGCATTTTTCAACCCACAGCCGTATGCAGCAAAGGCACGGAATGTAGTTTACATTATAGTTATTTCATTTACGAAAAAAGAGCGAGGGAATTATTAGGCGTTGGTTGCGGATTTCGGTATCCTAATAATTTATTAATGTTTTATTTCATTAGATTTTTAGGACTAAAAGTTTAGTATTTGATTGGATTTTGTGCGCTATGCCCAAGTGACCTAAATGAGCCTGTCCGACAAAAAAAAACTTGTCCAGCTGGTAACAAAAATATCGGGCTAAATCACTTTTTTGCTTATAAAATAAAACTTTTAAAACGGGTGTAATTTTGGCTTTTTACCTTGCTAGTAACGAATATTTAAAATGTGTTTAAAGATTAAAATCAAATCTAAAAATTATTGCAAATTTTTGATTAATTATTCTGAAAGCTGCTCCATCGACGTACAACATGCGAATATTAACGACGTAGCCCAGAGTGAAACTTCGGAGCACCATGGAGCTCCGGAACTTTTTGTTTCTCAGTTTATTTCAATTTGTTTTGTAATTATAACTTTTTTAAAGTATGACAAAAACTGTAAAAATTATTTAATATACGCTTGCAGAAAGTATTTCAAGAGTTCAAGTAAAGTTGTAGGTTGCTGAATTTTTAAGGAAGAATATCAAAATTTGAATGTCCCCCCTTTGGGGGCGGTCCATTGATGAATCTTACGTAAGAAATAATTTGCATACAGCGTGTTTTAATTTGCATACACCGACTGGATTTTAGTGACCTTTTCCAATGGTGTTTGCAAACACACTGCATGCAAATTATTTCTTACAAGAGTATTGATAGATTAAACCAAAGGTGGATAATACGAT
>JASAMX010018949.1:0-12875 GCA_030248175.1 Microlaimidae sp. YZB2_3 | reverse complement strand
CCCCCATGCTTGCCCCCCCCCGTTTCAAAAAAGTTGCCCCCCGTGCTTCCCCCCGTTTTGGAATTGCCCCCCCAATAAAACCCCCGGGGGGCAGTGCACAGGTCTGTTTCAAATAGCTAGGTTTGTTGATATTTTGTTAGAATTGTAGTTTATGTTGGCGGCGATTAAGTCGCAGATTTGATGTCGTTGATAAAAAAAAAGAAAAAAAAGAAAGAAAAAAAAAAGAAAAATGAAGTGATGAAACAGTAGAATTAAACTATGCATAGACTATCCATAGCATAGATGAACACGCTCAAAAAGCTAGGGGGTGTTTACCCCGGGTAAATGAAATTTCAAAATCGGGGGTGGCTCCTAGGGGGTCGAACCCCCCTAGCTTTCTAGGGCATGGTCGACCCGGGGTGGAAGATTTTGAAACCTAGAGGTGGTCCGGTGTGGTCCAATTTCCGAAACAAAATACTTTTAAACCATTAAAATGTTTGTTTAATAATAGTTTTTTATAAGATAATACATTTTATTGAATAAAAAGCGATATTTAGGTATAAAAAGGGTGTAAAAACATGAATTTGTGTTAAAAATTCACGTTTTTGAAAGAAAATTTAGTATAAAAAAGTACTTAAAATTTTCTCAAGAGGGGAGGGGGACCAGATTTCAAAATCTAAAGGGGGTCAGGGGTAAAAAATTTGAAAATTTGGGGGGAGGCCCCTCTGGATTTTTTTTCTGGGGGGGGGGCAAAATTTTGAGGCTAGGGGAGGGGTGAACCTCACCCTACCCTCTTGTTCATCTATGATGCATAGTAAAATATTAGTACTGTTATCTGATCATTAGTAATATAAATACATTTGATTATACATAAATTTTGTCGGGTAGGTAATATACGCCTTACCAAACACGCAACGCTTCTGGCACGATATAAAAACCTTTTTTTCCCACTGTGGACGGATCAAATCTTTCCTGCCGTCACGGATTGATATCGCAATTAATATTTTAAATTGAATCTTAAGGGTCATTCCATGTCAAATCAACAAATCGATTTAGCGCACCATCTTTGATTTTGCTGAAATTTAGTATACTTGTAGACCCAATGCTCAATAAGAAAAATTTTAGTCCTCAAAACATTTTGGTTTAAAAGTTATGACCCCTTAAATTTGCGATTTCGACTGAACGTTTTATTTTCAAACAGACATATTGGAATCATTAAACAGCAATAACCCCTGAAATATATATATATATATATATATATATATTGCAGCTGCAGGGGTTATTGCTGTTAATGATTCCAATACGCCTGTTTAAAAATAGGACGTTCGGTCAAAATCGGGGCCGAAAGCCCAAATTTAAGGGGTCATAACTTCGGAACCCAAGGGTTTTGGGATTTAAAACTTGAAATATTTCTTATTGGGCATAGGGTATACAAGTATACCAAGTTTAAGCAAAATCGAAGATGGTGCGCTAAATTTTGTTGTTTTTTTTCGTTGATTTGACATGGAATGACCCTTAATCAGAATAAAATTCCCCCAACTCTGACTTATGTATATATTTACCTCATTTCCATTTCCGCGTACTGGAGCCACAATGTTATATTTCTGTGATCCATGTCCAGAGCGCGTTCGAAAATGCTGCGCGACCGCTGAAGCTCGTTTTGACTGAAATACAATAATTAAATTAAATTTAAGTTAAATTAGTAAGTTAAATCAAGTATAAATAAAAACAATTTATTGTTTAAAAAACTCTATTAAAAGGCAATAAGAAAGAAACTTGCATATATTTATCAGGGACGTACCCAGAGTTTCATTTTTTTTGGGGGGCTCCCCGAAATTTTGGGGGGGGGGGGGGGGGCGGCGCCCCCCCTTAATTTTTGAAAACGTTAAAAAACAGGGATAAACGTAGATAAAGCTGTATAATACACTGTTTTTGGCGTATAACCAATTATCTAATGTTTTTAGCGGTAAAAACATGTTTTTTTAGTTAAAACAGACCTGTGTACACCTGTCTCTTCCCACGAGGGGGGCACGGGGGGCAACTTTTTTGAAACGGGGGGGCAGATAATGGCAAGCAGGGGGAAAAGAAAAAAAGAGAAAAAAAGGGGAAAAAAGAAAAAAAGAAGGGAAAAGAGAAAAAAGAAACAAAAAAGCGAAAATAAGGTAAAAATAGGTCTGAAATGGCTTAAAATCAGGGGGGGGGGGGGGGGCGGGGGGGGCGGCCGCCCCCCTTCGAAACGGTCGGACAGGGGAAAAAATATGGATAGTACTTGGGTGGAGGGGCGGCCACCCCCCCTCCCAAATGGTCTCCAGATAGTAAAATTTGGGGGTTCTTAGAGGCTAAAAATTCAAATTTTTTAGCGCCTTAATAATCGCTCGGCGCCAAACTATAAAATAATTTTAGTACCCCAATGGACCCCCAAAAACCAAAAATTTGTTCCGCTTCGCTTCGCTCAGCGGTCACTTTCTATAGTATACATACATATATATCTCGCTATTTATGTTGCCTGATGCTAATGTTATTTCAAAGTTAGTACAATAATTTTTATAAGTAATAGGTACTACACAGAAAGCAAAACAAACAATCATATTGGTTGATTTATGTACCTCTCCCGCTCCCCTCCTAAATTTTCCTGCCGCTTATATTATTGGCTCGGATTTTTTTCATATAGGTAGGTACCCTAGAAAACATGGAGCCGAGATGCTGCTTATGTGCTTTGGTTTACAATGTGGGCTTAGCCAAGGGGTCTGAAACTAACGTCTCTAAATTCCTTTTTTGTAAAATCCAGGCTCTGCCAATGTGTGCTTATGTAATTTTTAACTAAGAAAACATGTTTTTACCGCTAAAAACATTAGATAATAGGTTATTAGGCCAAAAAACAGTGTATTATACAGCTTTATCTACGTTTATCCCTACTTTTTTAACGTTTTCAAAAATTAAGGGGGGAGGGGTACCGCCCCCCCCCCCAAAATTTCGGGAGGGGGGGGAGCAGAGCCCCCCCCCCCGAAATTTTTTTTGTACTACAATCCGCCCCCCCCCCCCCAAAAGAAACTCTGGCGAAGTCCCGGCTTAAAATAAATTGAAAAAGGCTAAAAAATGCAAAAAAATTTCGCTTATGGCGGCATCATACGTCACAAATGGCGTCATAATTTTAGGGTACTTTTTCATTTCTTGGCAGGGGGGGGCAATAAAACGGGGGGGGGGCGAATCTTCCAATAAAACGGGGGGCATTTTCAGACCGTGCACGGGTCTGAGCACACAATGGCAGAGCCTGAACTTCACAAAACAGGAATTTTGAGACCTTTCAGACACCTTGGCTACCCCCACGTTGTAAACCAAAGCACATAAGCAGCATCTCGACTTCATGTTTTTAGGGTACCTAGTAGGTACCCTAAAAAGGTAGGTAGTAGGTACCTACCTACCTATATAAAAAAAATTCAAGCCAATGCTATAGGTGGCTGGAAAATTTAGGAGGGGGAGATACACAAATCAACAAATATGATTGTTTGTTTTGTTTCTGTGTAGTACTTATTACTTATAAAAAATATATTTGTACTAACTTTGAAATAACATTAGCATTAGGCAAGATAAATAGCGACATATATGTAGGTATGTATACTATAGAAGGTGACCGCTGAGCAAAGCGAAGCGGAAAAATTTTTTGGTTTTTGGGGGTCAATTGGGGTACTAAAATTATTTTATAGCTTGGCGCCGAGCGTTCATAGGTGTTTTTGGGGGGCAGAAGGGTCCACCCCCCTAGAGCCAAAATTTTGGACCCTCCCCTTAGAAAAAATTAAGGGGCCCCCCTCCCCCCAAAGCTCGAGAGCAGTTCGACCTGACCCCTTCCCTTGGGAGGCTGACCCCTTCCCCCTCCCTTCCGACCAATTTAGAAGTATTATTTTTTTATTTACTGTAAAAAACACGATTTTTTAGTTAACACTTAAATTATTGAGTTAAAAAAATTTTGTTAAAAAATTGGACCCCCTGACCCCCGCCCTAAATTTGAAATCTCGCACCCGGGGTCGACCCCCCTAAACAGCCAAGGGGATCCAGACCACCCTTAAAAATTTTGGCCATCCACCCGGTGGTGGACCCCCCTAGCGGACCCGACCAAAAACACCTATGTTACCCCCGGTTACGTCCCTGTTATAGACTGAAAACTGATTTGTGGGTAATATAATTTAAAAAAAAACAAAATATACACAATACAAAACAAATAAATACATAAAAAGCTGCCGGGAATTAAATTAAATATAATTAACAAAGTCACAGACAAAACCAAAAACAAAAAGACCCATTATGCCCATGGGTCAAAACATTTAGGTGTCTCCGGAAATTTGAACGTCAGCACTTGAACGCCGAGCATTTGACCGCCAGCATTAGAACGCCGCGTACTTGAACGCGAGCATTAGAACGCCAAGCATTTGAACGCTGCAGGATTGCATATAAATTTTATGCAAATTTCTGTTTTCCGCCACCTGCAGAGAATCAAAACACAACACTACGACAATATAAACTCCCCAAAACTATTATTGTGAACTCCCCACAATAACGTCAAGAGGCGTGTGCATCATCTTAGTCGCAAAATTTTGCTCGTGACAAAAAAAGCATTAAATTTTTCGTTCAATTTTTAAGTTTTGCTTAGGCTTAGGAAAAACGTTTATCTTAAAAACAAACCATTAAACATAAATTTATCGTGAAAATTTAGCTTGATTTTTAGGTTTCGCTTAGGTTCAGGACTTACAGGTTTAAATCATTAAAGAACCAACAATTAACTAAATTTTTTCTTTGATTTTAGGTTTTGCTTAGGCTTAGGAAAATATTAGATTTTTGATTGATCGTTTATTGCCAAAACAACATTGCTTTGTTTAAATATTTTATTGAACACATTTTTTATATTCTGTTGAGTGATTTTTTATTCTTGGGGAGGGGGTTTATACTAATTTGGTAGGGAGTTTTATCGTTTTGTTTAAAGCAACGCGTATAGCGCCGGTATAATGCTTGGGGTCTAATGCTCGGCGGTCTAAAGCTCGGCGTTCAAGTACGTGGCGTTCTAATGCTGGTGGTCATATGCTAGGCGTTCAAGTGCTGGCGTTAAAATTTCCTTAGAATCAACATTTATCCCATTGGGGGATAACAGCATAAGTCAAAATTTTTGTTGGGAGTGCCAAAATAAGATGAAATAAAATTAATTTTATTATATTTATATAAAAAAAAACTTATATCCGGCAAAATCCAGTTTTTAAAAAAAAGATCCAGCCGGTCCGGACCGGATCCAAAAATGGTCGGATATACCGGATCCACCGGACCGGACCGGATATCTGGTCGGGTCCTAACCCCATTGTTAGCGTTTTTAGTACTGGGACCTCCCAAATTTTAGGGATGTTTGGACTACCCCCAAATTTTTGGGGGGCGGGGAGAGGGGCGGGATTGTTTGAATTTTTAGGATTTTAAGATGGGGCGGGGTCGTATAACCCCCTTCCTGCTGATGTATCTAAATCTGTTGTTGTCCTTTGCTAGTAACCAGAGTTTCGTTCAACCCTGGTTGATTCCATCCGGCACGCTCCTCGCCTTGCTCATCCCCTCTTCCCACTCTCGAAAGGTTCAGCAACTGCTTCGGGGTTCGCCCAAAGGTCTTCTGGTCCCAAGGTCGTGTTAATGTGTGTGCATCGTGCATGTGAAAAGATGTTGTGTTGTGTGTATTTGTGTTTTGCATAGCAGGTAGTTTGTTGATGTGTATTGTGTGGGATTGATTTTATGTAGGTAAGAGTAGAGGAAAGGCGTGCCTTATAAGTTTTTGCTTACCTTTCTTCCCATTTTGCGTATTTCACCCAATTAGCAAGTATCATGCGATTTTTTCTAATATTATCCTCAAATTCCTTGCGTTTTTTCAATTGGTAAGCCTAAAGTAAAAAAAAACCTTAAAACACTGCTAGTTTTTACGTTGATTGATTAATTTATCAATTTGTTTTACTATTTGGTAAAACATTGAAATATAATGACATTTCACGTAAGAATCTTTTTAAAAAAATCTGTTTTTCCGAAAGTTTAAATATTTTACAACTTTAATGTGTTACGAATATATATTTAAATTGAGCGAACCAAAAGTCAAATACGCACAAAAAATGGCGTACACTAATTTAAATCGATTTGCTAAATTAAATTTTAGGGTTTTTTCTTTTATTTACAGCAGACCTGTGCATGGCCTCGGCCTGGAAATGCCCCCTTGGAATACTAGTATATAGCTGTGTTGTGCTCACCCCGCCCAAAAATAATGCCGGCATTTTTGACCTATTATTACACCATCAATCATCTCAAATGGAAGTTTTTAACCTATTTTAATGCATTTTAAGCCATTTCAGAAAAAATTTTTACTTAAATTTTGAGTTTTTTGTCCGTTTTTCTTTTCTTTTTTTTCTCTTTTTCTTTTGCTTTCTACTCCCCGTTTTATTGATCCCCTCTCCCATTTTGCAATTGCTCCCACCAATAAAACCCCAGGGGGCAGTGCACAGGGGTCGCATTCTGAAGAAACCCTTATATTTACCCCGATAAATCCATTTCAATGAAAATAAAAAAAAATTTATATTGTAAATAAATAAACCTGCCGCATATGGGACAGAAAATGAATGCAATGAATTTTCTTAAACTTTTTTTCTCGCGCTGCAAAACGGCCATGCGCAAAATAAAAAATTTAATCAATGCGCGTATTTTATTTTTTATTGAATTAATCCAACGGGAGAAAGTATTCAACCACCTCTCGAGTTGGATAAATTCTTATTCTTAAAACCTTAAGGTAGAACACTACAGTTCCAAAAATTTCTTTGATTTTTTCAAAAACAACCACTCGGGGGTTTTCGGGGGTCCTGATTACGAATCCGAACTTCGTTTTTTGATTTGACCCCCGAGGGGGCGCTAGGGTGGGTTGCGACCTCCCCTAGGAGGGACACTCTGACTCTACCCCGGTTTTACTTTAAAACCACCTTAAAGCACGTACTCGGGGTTGAATACAGTATTGAATAATATACATTTTTTTTAATTAAAAAGTTAAAAAAATTAAAAAAAGTTAAAATTAAAAAAAAAACATTTTTTTGGTGTTAAAAAATAACTCCCAGGGGGATTCGAACCTAGGCCTCCTATATGCTGAATCCTACGCTCTAACCACTCGGCTACTGCTCCGTCTTGGTACTTTTGTTAAAAAGTACTTTTAAACGAACGGTTCAAAATGTAGTTCCCCGACGTCAAATCAAATTCATCCATTGCAAAATTATGAAAATTTGTTTACGAACCGATTTTAACAAACTATATATAAAAATGGAGAACTCAACGAGTTAGAAACATTGGCGTTGTTTATTTAAAAATCGTATAGAGATCTACTGAGAAATTAGGCTCCAAAGTTAATAAAATTTTCTCAAAAAACTCTTCAAAATGTCGGGTTTTCTCGGGTTATTTCTATACGATTTTGCTGAAAGCAACAGGAAAGTTTTATCTACTCGTCTTCTAAATACGTACAAAAAATTTTTAAAATCGACACGCACAAAAAAATTTTATATGTCATTTTGCGAAAAAAACCTGCGATTCGTCGGAATCCCCTTTGTGGACCATTTCCACAGCTTATTTTTAATTTTCATGTTTCATCAAAATATCAAAAATGATGTTCAGGACGTGAGGATTAATACAATATGTAGTTTATAAAAATTGGTTACAGCTGTAATGAATAGCGACTGTACAAAGTTTGTGCGGTTTTTACTGTAGTGTTCCACCTTAAAGAAATAAAATATTTAGCGCCACCTTGAGTTCTTCCGGGTCGGTGATATTCTGTTTTGGCGGCGGGGGTACGATTTCCAACTCCCTCTCTTTCGCTTCCCGAATCAGTTGTTCGGCTGTTATCTGAACGGGGGCCGGGGCTTTGTTCCGGACCTTCGCCGCCTTCTTAGGCAGCTTCACCGGCTTCGCCCCCTCTGAAATGGGTTCGAAAATTTCCTCGTCGTCCATTGCAACTACAGACGCTGATTGGCTATTGACGGCGGCTGAGGACTGTCTACAATTTTAAATTAATGGAAAATTACATTACTAACAGTCTAATTGCAGACTTCTGCACGGTCTGGAAATGCCCCCCCGTTTTATTGGAGGATTTCAGCCCCCCCCGGTTTTATTGCCCCCCCGCCAAAAAATGAAAAAGTACCCTAAAATTATGACGTCATTTTTAACCTATGATGACGCCATCATCGCAAATTTTTTGCAGTTTTTAGCCTATTTCAATGTATTTTAAGCCATTTTAGACCTATTTTTACCTTATTTTCGCTTTTTTGTCCCTTTTTTCTTTTTTCCCCTTCTTTTTTCTCTTTTTTCCCCTTTTTTTCTCTTTTTTATTCTTTCCGCCCTGCTTGCCAACCCCCGTTTCAAAAAAATTGCCCCCCCGCCCCCCATTTCAAAAAAAATTGCCCCCCCGTCCCCCCTGTTTTGGCCGTGCCCCCCCCTGATAAACTACCGGGGAGGCGGCTTGCACAGGTCTGTAATTGACAAACTTATTTGAAAAATGAATAAAAAATTAATTTAAATTTCCTTTGCAACATCTACCGGCATTTGTTGTCTTGAATTGTTATGACACAAAATTACGAATGGACAAAATTTCTACAAATTCATAGATGAACACGGTCAAAAGGATAGGAGGGGTGTTTACTCCGAGTAAATGGCATTTCAAAAACTAGGGGGTCCTAGGGGGGTCGAGCCCCCCTCCCTTAGCTTTTTAGGGGGTTCGACCCAGGGTGGAAGATTTTAAAGCCAAGAGGGGGGTCAGGTGGGGTCCAAACAGCGAAACCTGAATAGGGCCCAACCGGATATCCGGTCCAGTCCGGTAGATCCGGTGATTTTTGGATCCGGTCCGGTCCGGCCTGGATCTGAGTGTTTTTTCTGCGGAAATAAAAAGAAAAGTTGTTAACATCTTGTTATATGCCGTTACGACACTCCCTACAAAAAATTTTAAGGTGAACAGAAAGCTTAGTGTATTAAGAGGTGTTTTAATAATGTTTTATGTTCTGCAACACGGCAGATATTTATCAGCTCCTCCTGCATCAGTGGCAAGTGAACGAGCCTTTAAGGTTGCACAATTGATATCTGAGGGTGATCGCTCTTTTTTAAAACCGGAAAATGTAGAGAAACTCCTGTTTCTTAAGTACAACTTGAAGGCATTGGATTACAAATTCTGATAGTGATGACTGTTTTGTTGGGCTGAACATATATTTTTAGTGTTATTATCTGGTCTGTTCAGATTATTTAGAACACAAATAAAACTGTTGGTGTATTAAATGTTACTTTTTTGTTGCTTTGGTAGTATGTATTTAGCAAGTACAATGCCAACTTATTATTTTATTATAGTTATTAGTATTGATTTAAAATTCTATCTTTCAGATCCGGATCCGGATCCGGTCCGGCCGGATCTACCTTTGGATCCAGTCCGGTCCGGCCGGATCAAAAATCATGAATCCGGTCAGGCCCTAAACCTGAACCTAAGCAAAACCTAAAAATCAAGCCAAATTTTTTCATGATAAATTTTTATTTAACGTTGTGTTTTAAAATATTTAAAAAAAACCATCATCACATTACATACTCTTGTCTGAGATGAAAAAACCCTTCTTGGCGACCTTATAAAAACAACAAAGCCACTTTTTGAAAAAAAAATTTCATTTTTATTTTTTATTTATCAGTTAAGGCAAGAATATATAACACAAGAGAAAGAGAATGTCCGACTGTACACTACATTTTAGACCAAAATTTTGCGAGAAAAGTCGTACTTTTGAATTTGTGTGCGACTTTTCTTGCAAAAATCCGCCATTTTCTGCAAGTTTTCCCACACTGCAATTTTTAACTTAACAGTGTTAGTTTTCTCGCAGTGGGGACTGCGACTTTTTTCGCACTCTATGCTGCTTTATTCGCACTGCGATTATTTTTGCACTGCGAGTCGGGCTGCACAACAAAAAATAATAACAAAGCGGAGCGAAATTTTTTTGTTTAAATGCGTAAAAGTCGTTTTTTTTTACCTTAAGATGTTAAAACTTTTTAGTTTTAATAAAATAAAGTAACTTTCCAACGTTTTAAAATTAAATAAAACAAGTTTCAAAGTGTTTTACTCCATTGAAAATGACTATCAGCGTCTGTATTTTTTTTGTTGCGCGGCCAGAATCGCAGTGCGAAAATAATTGCAGTGCGAATAAGGGTTGGTTCATACTTATGTAAAAACGTCCTTTGGACTTTGTCCAAAGGACGTTTTTACATAAGTATGAACCAACCCTAAAGGGTCATTTCACGTGAAACTGCACATTATTTTAGCATAATTGGACCTTATGTCAGCGATTTCGCTGAAATTTGGCACAGTAGTAGCCCTAATATAGAAAACGTCCCATGTCAATTTTTAGACCAATCTGACTTACCGTACCCCAGATATGACCCTCTGAATTTTGGGTTTCGGGGCCGATTTCGGCCGAAATGGGTAATTTCAATTAAGTATAAGTACACACCCCATTATTATAAACCCTATGTTATATATATCATTTTAAAGCTCTTCGTCAGCTCTATCCAATGAAAATATATAAATTTGCTTGTTGGGGGACAAAAAAAATAGTTATAGCCACTTTTCGACTTCAAACGAATGTAAAAAAAAATGTTCAATTTTTTTTTGGGCTGAAACTTTTACATTGTGTTTAACTAACATTTGTTTTGTTGCATATAAAAAATCAATGTGGGATTATTATTATGTCATGAGTTACAGCTAATTAAACATAACCAATACCTTTCGTTCGTCGATTCGCAAAATGAAAAAAATACAAAATGACATCCAAAAGTCATGTGCATATTGTGTTATGTCATAAAATTTTATATTTCATTAAATTAATCTTTTAATAAATATAAAAATGATCTGGGACTCTTACTATTTTATGAGCCAGGGCTTTAAAATGATGTCTAAGATGTTCGTTTTGAAACTGGTATAGTATATTGACTTTTTTAGAGTATCAGAATCAATTCTAAAATGAATAACAGTGCTGACAAATCCCGGCTGAGGACTTACAGCCATAGGTCACCGAGGGTGGGGTGGGGTGAGGGGGGGGGGGGGGGGCCCCCCCCGCTGTTTTTGAGCCTTCCCCTGGGCCCTTTTGCTGCCCCCCCTCCCCTCTTCCTCCGCTCTGGCCGGGGGTAAGGTGCTGAGAGGTTGTCGGGGGTGTCCCCGCCCCTCCCGTCGGGGGGCCCCCCGGGGGGGCCCCCCTCCCCCGGGGGGGGGGTCGCCCCCCGAGCCTCCGAGGTCGTGACCTTGCTTACAGCTTGGCTCGATTTTGTGCAAATCCTATGAAAACGCACAAGAAAAAATGTTCTGACACAACAAACTTAAGGACAAAAAACTTAAGGTCTGTAACAACAGAGGAAATTAACACACCAGGTTTGAAAAATCAGTTAGAAAATGGCATGAAAATATGCTCACGGTGTAGAAAATTGCTGAAGGAGAAACGAGAAGAAGGGATACAACTCACAACTTCCAGCTCAAACTCCACAAATCCAGATGAAATTGACCCAGTAAATGATACTGCTCCTTCAACTGTTACAGACAGTTCCAATGACTGTATACGGAATGAAACACAGGAAATTAACAATAGCTTAGCAACTTTCCAGGTGACTCCTATAAAGAGAAGAGATATGACTCGTTCCGTGAGCTATGCCAGAAGAAAATCGCAAGAAGCTTCACAGGCTGTAAAAAGAACACTACAGACTCTGACTTCTCATAGTATAATGGAAGATGAACCAGAACAGAAAATTTCAAAAACCAGTGACACTGAAGAAATTGTACTCCAGCTACAAGAGAAATTGAAAGAGTGCTCATCATCAAAAGAAAAATATAGAGTGCTCACAACTGCTCCTAGAAGCTGGACACTGGAAAAATTAAAAGACACATTCAATGTGGGGACATTTGTTGCCAGAAGGGCCAAGAAATTGCAAGAATCGCATGGAGTTATGGCAACTGTTGAGACAAGGACAGGAAGAAAATTGAGCAAGACAATAGTTGATGATGTGACCAACTTCTATCAGTCAGATGAGATAAGCAGAGCTCTACCAGGAAAGAAGGATTATAAGTCTGTGAAACAAGACAATCATCGAGACCATGTTCCAAAACGAATGGTTCTAGTGAATTTACGGGAAGCATATGAAGGATTTAAATCAAAGTATCCCCAGCACAAAATTGGTTTCAGTAAATTCACACTTCTTCGACCGAAACACTGTGTTTTGGCTGGTGCCAGTGGTACCCATTCGGTGTGTGTGTGTACCACCCATCAAAATGTTAAGCTTGCACTTCTGGGAAGCAGACTTGACAAGAAAACAGAACAAAATGAAGAATTTCACCTCAAAACATACTCAGATTGTCTGGAAAACATTCTTTGCACAAACCCAACCCCCAACTGTCATTTGGGTGTTTGCGAACACTGCTCATCAATAGAAGACCTTTAGGAATATGTGCTTTGTCTGCTTGAATTATGAGTTTTGTAAATGCTTTGTTTGCTTGATGTATGTTTGTGGTGGGTGGGAATGTTTGTATGTTGTCTTCTATGCGTGCGGTGAAGGCTTGCCAGTTTGCGTTTTTTTATTTGTGAATGTTGTTTTGGTGTGTTGTTGTTTGTTTGTGTGCATGTTTAGTGTTATGAGTATTGGTAGGTGTTGCTATTGGTTTGCGTGTTGGTGTATTTGTGTTGAGAGTATTGTATGTTTTGAGTTTAAGATTATGTCCGCTACTGCTTCCCCTCTACGATCTTCTATGGGAGAAAACCATAGATGGGAGTGAGCGTTTATGTTGCCTGTGATGATTGTGTTGTCTTGTTGTGTGAGTTGGTGTATGATGTATGTTGTGTCTGCTATTT
>JASAMX010018947.1:0-14923 GCA_030248175.1 Microlaimidae sp. YZB2_3 | reverse complement strand
TTGAAGAAGAAAGTTTTATTTTAGCAAATGAAACGTGAATTAAAATTATATGAATCACAAAACACATAGAACATAAATGTTTATATACATAATTCTGTATCACTGTAACAATGTAACAACAAACACAAATATGATATACATTAATGAAAAATAAATGTTAATAGCGACCTTGATAACTCCAGCTGTCATTGAATTTTATGAAAAAGGTTGTATGTGCAATCCAATTGCAACACAGCATAGACAAAAAAGAAATTGAGAAGATTGCGAAAAAAAAATATATATATTTGCTAAAATTTTGCTCAGAAGGCAAAAGCTTCAAAAAAAGCTTTTGCACTAATACTGAGCAAGCCATTAGTTATTAGTTAAAATGCATGAATTGGATAGATTGCTTAAATTTTTTGACAGAATTTGATGTTACCTGGGAGAAGTTTAAAATGTTCCCATTAGAAAAAGCACGGTTAGGAAAACTGAATTTTCTGGCATTAATTCTACTGTCATTAAAAATATATAATAAAAAAGAAATGAGACACTTAGAACAAACTGCTTGTAAAAAAAGGTCCCATTTAAATGGGACCTGGTCCCATTTAAATGGGACCTTTTGATTTTGGTCCCATTTAAATGGGATCCCATTTAAATAAGTCCCATTTAAATGGGATCCCATATAAATGGGATCCCATTTAAATATGTCCCATTTAAATGGGATACCATTTAAATGGGATCCCATTTAAATGGGATCCCATTTAAATGGGACCTATTTAAATAGGATCTCATTTAAATGGGACCTATTTAAATGGGATCTATTTAAATGGAATCCCATTTAAATGGGACCTATTTAAATGGGAATCCCATTTAAATGGGACCTATTTAAATGGGATCCCATTTAAATGGGATCCCATTTAAATGGGACCTATGAATAAAAAAAATTACAACAATTTTTTTAATAAATAAATACGCATCATTTTATATTTTTTATCTGAGCGGCGGTCTGACGTGCGTAATTAAAAAATTTAAAAAAAAATTATTAACGCATCATTTTTAATTGTTTTCGCGTGAGCGGCGGTCGGATATGCCACACACACACACAGACACACAAATGCTTTTAGCTTCGTTATTAATTAAAAAACCTTGAATAAAAAAATTTTCTCTGGAATATATTTAAAATCAAATCACAAAATTTGCCAAACAGTTTAAAAAATCTACAAATTAATATGTTATTTATTCTGTATATTTTCTTGGTTTTTTTATTTTTCAAACAGTTTTTATGGCTTATTGAGTTCGGCTACAGAAAAATAAATATCAAGTGCTTTAAAATAATATTCATAAACTAAAATAAAAATAATGTTTATTAAAAAAAGCAATAGAAAATCATAAGCATGCAAAGCAAAAAAAAAACGAGAATAATCTTTTATTTATTATTTTTTATAGAACTATAGAAGCAGCTTTGAACAAGAACGAACTTCAATTGTGTGCACCTAATAGTTTAAATTAAAAATTTAGATACTAAGGTAGTTGCTGTAACAATTTATTTATTAGGATTTATTTTTTTACAAAGAAAATCAATTTATATTGTTTACATAGCAAGGTGATTAATTAAAATTAAGATTTTAAAATTTAAAAATATTAGCAAGCCTTTATCGAAAATCACAATATGCACTATTCATAAAAGAATAAAAATAAAAAAAATCGTTTTTTTCAATTTCACGTCATTTTTCTTTGTTTCAGTTAAATTTATATTCAGTTTGGGACCTTTTACGTTTTAATTTTCTAACTTAGAAACAAACACACAAACTTAAAAATTAAATAGTAAAAAGCTTCCATGTTGAAAATCATATATAACTAGCCATGATAAATGCTCTATGAATAGAGCATAAAAAATTGGCACGTTTTTCAGTTACCAATCACTCCGAATTTCAATTACCAAACTACCAAATTGTTTATTTGGTTCTCCAAAGTAAAATATCAAGACTGTTATGGTCAAAATGATTATTATTAATCATTATGATTATATCATTATTGTTATTATTATGATTATTATGATGATTATTAGTGTATTGGAAATTAGTGTTATTTCAAATTTCTTTAATAGTCTGTTATATTTTGATTCAAAACTCAACAGTAAATTGTTTACGCCTGATAATATTTCCTTGTCTTAAAAACTACATACTAAATGAAAGTAAAATGTTGTTTTGTATATAATTAAAATTCCTTCTTAATATTTTACGTATACTCCGAAACTGTTAATCAATGAATTTATATGTTTAATAAACCAAACTAAAGTTTAAAAAATAATGTCAAAGAAGAAAAACTGTTTTTTCATAGTTTAGGAATTCGATTGTTTTAAAAAACCGAACATTAATTGCGAACTGTTTTTTTTTTTGATTTTAAGAAAAATTGCGGATTTTCTTAAGAAATAATTGTTTTAAAAGCGCGGAACATAACTTTTAATTTTTCTATTCTATTTTTTATTACTTCTTTCGACACTCAGGAGTAAGATTAACATTGGCAATAAGGTGATTATTAAAATCTTAAGTTTTTTTAAGGGGCTGGGTCTATTTAAATGATATTTTTACAGTAAACAAAAAAACTAAAAAGAACCTTTTTCACGAAACTAGATCACAATATGTTTCAATATTCGTCAGCTATAAAATAGGGTTGTATTAAGAAAACAATATAATTACTTTTTATGAAAAATTTAAATTTAAAAAAAATAGGGTTGTATTAAGAAAACAATATAATTACTTTTTATGAAAAATTTAAATTTAAAAAACCATTTAAATATCAGGGCTAATATAATTTTTAAAAATTAAATAGAACGCTGATTTTTTTTCTTCAAATTTTCGTGTATTCACAAAATATAAGTCATTAAAAAAATTGAAGTTAAAGTTTGCTGAAAATGATTTAAAGAAAAATTTAAAAAAAAAGTATGTGTGTGTGTGGCATATCTGATCGCCGCTCACGCGAAAACAATTAAAAATAATGCGTTAATAAATTTTTTTTGTTTTTTAATTACGCACGTCAGACCGCCGCTCAAATAAAAAACAATATAAAATGATGCGTATTTATTAATAAAAAAATTTTTGTAATTTTTTTTATTCATAGGTTTTTTGTAATTTTTAAATGGGATCCCATTTAAATGGGACCTATTTAAATGGGATCCCATTTAAATGGGACCTATTTAAATGGGATCCCATTTAAATATGTCACATTTAAATGGGATGCCAATTAATGATGTCCCATTTAAATGGGATCCCATTTAAATAAATCCTATTTAAACGGGACGTATTTAAATGGGATTCCATTTAATTGGATCCCATTTAAATGGGACCAAAATCAAATGGTCCCATTTAAATGGGACCAGGTCCCATTTAAATCGGACCTTTTTTACAAGCAGTTTGTTCTAAGTGTCTCATTTTTCCTTTATTTTATATTTTTGCTGTCATCAATTTGTAGTTTAAAAGGGTGACCTCGAGTCATATTAGAACTAATACTAAAAAAGTCATTTGGTTGTAGGCAAGATGTTTTGTTTTAAGATTTTATATATTTCACAAAGATATCAGATTTTAATTCTTTCTTGGCTTTTTCTTTTCAAGAGTTACTAGGGGATGATTTAAGTTTTATCTCTTTCTTCCCCCACAACAGCTATACTACCCCTAACACCAAGTAAATAAATATATATATATATATATATATATATATATATATATATATATATATATATAAACAGTTTTTTTGAAATTTTTCAATTAGATCAACATCCTTGTTTAAGTAGAGGTTCTATACAACACTGCCATACTCCACAATTGGGTGGATGTAGGATTTATATGCTCTTAACAAGTTTTGAACTGATTTAGCTGTAAAGGCTCGAAAAATTAAAGCAGATCTTTGCATTGCAATATCTGAAATTCTTTGACAATGATGAGAAAATTTGACATTTGGAGCCATATAAATTCCTAAATCACGAACAATTGTTGCACTGTTAAGAGTTTGACTGTTAATTGTATAGTTGTTATTAAAACAGTCTTTTTTAGCATTAGTGATATGAAATGTTTCACATTTATTCTCAGCTAATCTCAATTGCCATAACCTTGTCCACTCTACAATTTTATCAAGATCTTTTTGCATATTACAAATACATTTTGCTTTAAATACATATCTTCTTTATTATGAATGGAAAATTCAGTATAAATTTTTGCATCATCTGCAAATAACTTAATCCCGGAATGCTCTACACATTCTACAATATCATTGATATAAACCAAAAATAAGAGTGGTCCTAAGATAGAACCCTGAGGTACTGAACTTGTAACTTTGTATTGGCTTGAAATTGAGCTATTAACTACTACTTTTAAAGTTTGATTAGTCAAAAATGCTTCAATACATTTTAAAAATTTTCCTGTGACCCCATATTTTTTTAGTTTGTATAAAAGTTTTTGATGTGAGACAGTGTCAAAAGCCTTGGCAAAATCCAAATAAATAACATCTGTAGTTTTTTTATTTTTTCAAGCTAAAGTCCAATCATTTAATATTTCAAGCAGTTGTGTGACTGTAGAACTTTTATCCTTAAAACCATGTTGTGACCTAGATAGAATTTTATGGAAAAAGAAAAAAAGTCTGTCACGTACAATATGTTCATTTGTTTTACAAGAAAAAGATGTTAAAGAAATTGGACGATAGTTATCTTTTCTGTTCTTTAACTTTTTTTTTAAAATTGATACAACTAAAGAAATTAGCCAATCATTAGGAAGCTTTCCTTTATTAAAAGATTTGTTAAAAATTAGTGTCATTGGTTCAGCTAAAACTTTAGCTAAGCGCTTTAAAAAGTATGCAGGAATACAGTCTGGTGTTTTTGAAAATTTATTTGGTAGTTTTTAAGAGCTTTTAAAACATGTTTTGTAGTAAATTTTAAATTGTCAAGTTTTTCTACTGGTTCAAAGTTAAATGGGAGAAAATTTCCATCATCATTTGTAAAAATTGAACTGAAATATTCAGCAAATATTTCAGCTTTTTCTGAGTCATCAGTTGCAAGTGTCAAATCGTCCTTAACTAATGCAGCTATATAACTTCTAGCTTTAATTTTTTTATTTACATGTTTATAAAAACTTCCTAAATCTCCTTTATTAAGAATTTGTTCTTCTAAAAATATATTGTGATTTTTGACTGCTTCTGTGTATTGATTTGTTAATGATTGGTATTATTCCTTAATATTTTTTGATTTTTTTTTGTGCCAAAGTTTTAACTTTTTTCTTTGGAGTTTGATTATATTTGATGGATATTTGTTTTTTCTATTAGTCCTATTTAAGGGTTTGCTTGGAACATGCTTGTTTATTCCTTGAATAAGTTTTAATTTAAAACATTGCCATTGCTCTTCAACACTGTCACAATTTTTAAAAAGTTCATCCCAATTATGTGTGGAATATAATAAAAACAGGGATGCATAATCAGCTTTTGCAAAATTTGTTATCATCTTATTGTGATTTTTATCAATATATTGTGGTTCAAAATTGGCATAAAGATCAAACATTATTGAAGAGTGGTCAGAGTTTAGAAAATTAGGAGCTATATTTACACAGTTAAAAATGTCAACATCAGCGGTAAAAATAAGATCTAAATAGTTATTACCTCTGATAGGGGATTCTAGTAACTGGGTAAGGCCTAATTCACTAAACAAAACAAACCAGTTGTATTCATTCTGACTACCAGAGACCAGTATTTTTTTATCCCGTTGGATACCAGGGAGATTGAAATCCCCAGTAAGTATTACACTACCATCAAAATTGTAAGCTAAGTGCTTAAGCAGCTCAAAAATTAATTCATCTTCCATTCTAGATGTCTGTAGACGCCTATACAAACATATAGTTCGGATTTTTAAGTCCTTAAATACCACATCACAAGCTGTTATCTCTACTTCAGAATATTTTGGGTCAATTTCTACATAATATATTTGGTGCTGTTTTCTAATGAGAGTTAAAACCCCTCCATGATTAACATTCTTCTGCCTGTCATATCGCAAAATATTGAAATTATTTTTTGGATCAAGAGAATTGTTTAAAATTTCTGGCGAAAGCCAGCTTTCAGTGATAAAATAGAAAGTCAAAAAGTTTGTTGTCATAAACAGCGTCGTTACCAGAGGTTAAAATATCAAACTCTGCAAGAGAATTTCTGAGGCTTCTTGCATTAAAATACAATGCTCTTATAATATCTGTATTGTAAGAGGACCGCACAAGTTTCTTTGCTGAGTTTGATATTTCATTTTTTATTACAAACATTTCTTTTTTAATGTTGTCATATAAAAAAGGGTCGCCCAAATTGTTATATCTTTAGAGCTGGGAAACTTTTCTCTGTGCTTCTTTTGAATATCAATTAATTTAGATTGCGTAGCCCTTTGTTCACTGGTAAGAAATGGGCGAATAAAAACTTCTCTGTATTTTGCACTGCCCTTAAGATTTCTTCCAGATTGGGTGATGTGGCTGCGGGCTGTGGTTGTGGTGAATTTTACTTTAAAAAGTCTGGGTCTAGGGCCTGGTTTACCTATGCGGAAGCAATCCACAACCACCACATCAATTTGTTTCAAGCTGTTGTTGTTCAAAGTGTCAATTAACTCTTGCGCCTGCAAAGTGTCATTGTTTGTTTCAGGTAGTCCAGAAACAACAACAAAAGGACCATGTTCTTTTTTGGCGTCAAGTTTAGTAACACGGTCATCAAACAGTTCATTTAACAGCGGCAAAAGTTGCTTTATGACTTCCTGGCATACGTCAGCTACCACAACAGATAGGCTCTGGGGGCTGGACTTATTAGCAGCTTCTTCTAAGGCTTTAAGTTGGATCTCCATTTGCGCTTTTTCAGCCATTCATGTAGAGCGTTCCTTCTCCAATTCCACCACTCTAGCTCGTAAAGAGTCCATTTCTGCATCGATGGATTGCTTTCTTGTCCGCACTGGTGATACATCCATTTGGGAGGTCATTTTTTAACGTATGTAGGTAAAAACCGTTTAAATTTAACGTAAGTGGGTAAAAATTTTGCTCGAATTGCTATATTTTGTGCAAAAAGCGCGGTTACAGAGGAAATTTTATACGCTCCTCTAAAAATTTTTTTAAACCAAAAATTTCCACAACACATGGTATAATATATCCCTCGAAATAAGTATTTTAAAGCAATAGAAAATATTATGCTTAGGATAACTACATAATGCGGGGCACACTGTAAATTTAGAAACATTTCCCAGCATAATGTACATTTGATAAACTCACAAAACGGTTGTGAGGGACAGGATATACAAATTTTTCTTACAATAAGACCATTTTGCCAAATTTTAACTTGAAAATCGTGTTGACGTAAGGAGCTTTTTACAGAGGAAAATATATTTGAGCTTGTTCTTGCGGATGGTGAAGTTGTAAACAAAAAGGTGTAACACACGCTTCTAGAAGACTTACACCTTTTTCTAATTCCATTTCGATTCCTCCTTTTATATAATTAAATTTGCATTTTTGCACTGATTATTATTATCGTTTTGAATAAATTCGTAATACTCATAGGGATATTTCCGCATGCTTTTATAGGTATTTTATGACGTTTGTGTGTAACATGAAAATGAAGTTCCTTATTGGGATAAAAACATAATTTTTTAGCATTCCGTAAGCACAAGTGATGATCACAAAATAGTTTCCTACCTGCTTGTGTATCTTTATCTCGCGCAGGTTCCAATCCTGCTGGCTGCGCCATATTAGAATTTAATTTTGCTATGTGGAAGGAGCGACCGCTATTCACAAAATATTTATTATACACTGAGAATTTATTTATAGAGAGACATAGAATATTAATTTCCCACATCATTTTGCCCCACATGTCAAAAGAATAATCCATCAAAAGGTCAAAAAGGTCAGGGCTGACCTTTAGAGGGCTATACTTGATGTATGGAGGAGATAAAGAGAGGGTGGCTGTTATTGACCTTAGATTTAATTGAGGCAAAAACCCAAGGAGAAGAGTGTTGGTGTTATAAAATTGCAGATAAAAAGAAAACCCCATTTCTTTTTCTCTTCTATATATCAACTAATATAATAAAGCAAAATGCAAATCATGAAAGCATTCATGACAAGAATCGGTTGCAAAAATTTCCGATTTCAATACCGAAAGACTGGAGCACAGAAGAGCGGCTCGCTGCGCAGCAAAAAGAGCATGATAAGAAGCTTCACAAAAAAGGCACGCCAAAAGCTCTATTTTGGAAAGATATTGCCTCCCAAAATATCCAAAGGCTTGAAAACATAATTACAGGGGTGAAAAATAGTTCAGCCAATTTAGTGGGTTTATCCCGATTTTCTGGAAATAGAAAAGATAAACCTATTGATTTCTGGTTAACAGAAAATTTTGAAACATTTGCTTACGCATCTGAATGGGATGAAAAGACTATCCTTCAAAAAATTGCGTTAGCCTTACAGAATGAAGTTCTTCCAAAATATTTACAACTTCCTGCAAGCCTCAGAGAGAACGAGCAATAGCTATCTAAACCAATTGCTAATTGCTATTAGTGATGCGCAGGGCTAAGTTATTCAAGAACCTGTGATTGGATTACAAGGTACTCTCAGAAAAATTTTAAGAGATATTGGAGGCGATAAAGCATCCTTAGAAAAATTTCACACGTGTACACAAATGCCAACTTAAAATTTTGCAGAATTTTCACAGCGCTTAAACCGTTTAGCTTGAAATTACAAACTTTGCGCAGAGGATTGAAACCTAAAATTACAAAAATCATTAATTGAAAAAGACTATAATTCCTATGATGAAGCAGTTAACAAAGCTTTGTGAGCGGAGGCTGGCCTAAAAATTTTTTCTAATTCAGAGGTTAACGTTTTCTCTATGAAAATTGATAAATTCACTGAATAAATCGCCAATATGCGCATAATGACAGAAAAATCTGCTCCACATGAGAAAACAAGAAAATTACAAGGCTCACTTTAAAGGAAAGTGTCCAACACAGCCTTACTATGGACAGAAACAGCAGGCTCCCCAAAGTATCAGACCTTACTTTCAATGAAGAGAAGAGGTAATTACTACCGGAATCAGAATCTCAGAAACTATTGTCCTAAACTGCTGCAACAGTGAAATATGCCATATGCTTCAAATCGTTATGCAAACAGATTTCAGGACACAAATCCCCAATTTTCTCAACCTAGGCGCTGTCGACAATATCAGATGTGAAATTCTACTCCTCTGGATTATACAATTTCAAAAACATGTATAATCAACAGAGGGATTATGCTTCTAATAACTATAGTTTCTATGGCTCTTCACAAGTCATGCAAACAGAAGCTCAAAACTATTTAGGAGTAAATAATTTGCTTAATGATGACCAAAAACAGGATCCACATGGCACTTTACTTGATAGGAAGGATTTTTCATTTTTTTGATTTGGAATACTCTAACCAGCCTTCCTTCAATTACAAAGATTATTATTCATTTAATGAACCTAATCAAGTCCAGATGATATGGTTTCCTATGAAGTCGGATGAGCCAGGGTTACCTATGGAGTCCGACAAGCCACAGTTCAAGGATATTATTTGATTTGATTTTTACATGTTCTTAGACTAATTTAAATTTTTATCACCGTTTTTTCCGCAAGGAAAAGGGTTTGTGACTGAGTTAACACCTATCGACTTCCACGATCTGGTCACATTTATATGGTTAACTCCTAGGAAGAAGCTTAAACACTTTTAGAATCTATTCGATTTATTTAGTCTACTCCGCATGAGCTAGAAAACATCGCTATACCTTCTACCACTCAACTAAATTCATTTCAAAATTCACAACCCATTACAGCTTAAGCCTAATTTTTCAATTAGGCCATTGATCTTCTTGATTTTCTATTCATTTCTTATTAAAACAGTGATTTTTATTACCTTTGGTTTCAAAAGATCGAAATAGAAAAGAATCAAAAAGAAATCCAAGAAATCCATAGTTCCAAGATCTAAAAAATGTATTAATTTTAATAACAATAAATAACACTTGAATTCAAAATAAATTGTCACCAACAAAATAATTGTACTAATATAGTTAAATGAATAAACATTTTAGCGCTATTTTAATTAAAATCAATAATACACTCTTTCAAAAACATTTTAAAAATGCTTAAACAAAAATTAATATAGACCTGTTGCTATAAAAACAACTATTTACTCTACATTGTATATGCTATCAGGTTCACTATATGGAAAAATACCATCATACCCGCATATTTTTTAATATGCATAAGACGTTAATTTATACTTTGCATGGCGTTGACTTATATTTGTACATCAGAATTTTAATAAATACTAATCAGAACAAAAATATATTAAAAAGGAAAAAAATAGAAGCTTAGAGCAAACGGCTAAAAAAGGTACCACTTAAAATGTACCTTATGAGAAGAGGCACCATAAAAATTGTACTTTTTGACTTCTGGTACCATTTAAATAAGATTATATTTAAATAACTACTATTCTATTGGCGTTCAAATAGGATCCCATTAGAAAAGTAGTGATTTATATGGGATTTCATTTTTAATTATTTTATTTTCTTATTTTTTTAAATTCATGTTTATCTTATTTTTATTATTATTACTAAGCTCACGGCCATAGTTTAATAATAAATTTTAAGAACATTGCGATATTCTCGTACGGTTGGTTGTTTGCCCATGTCTTCAGTGTTAGAATTTTTTTATTAGTTTTGAAAACCCTTATTTATTGTTTATTTAAACAAAAAATCTTATATTCAACTGGTTTCCCAGCCCGCCCGAGGTCAAATTTTTTTAGATTTATTGTTTTGTAATGAGGAGGTACACGTTTCTAACATTAAAATTAATGAAAATTTTTTCAACAGTGATGAAAACAGTGTAGAATCTTTGTGTCGCTCGCCAGGTATCATAAAATAGGTATTAATTCGGAAAGTTTTTATGATTTTAAATGAGTTAATTGGGAACAAATGAACGAATTTTTGTGGTCTTTTTCAGGCAGCGCATCAGCTGAAACTGATTAAAAAATTTTAAGGTCGCACATAGAAAAAGCTATTGATTTATTTGTACCTGTTAGACAAAAAATAAATAACAAAAAACGTATCTACCCAAAATATGTTCAAAGTATTATGATAAAAAAAAACTTTAAAAAAACCTTAATAATTTAGAAAGTAAAGCTAAATATAATAAACTAAATAAACATTTCAAAAAGAAGTAACAAAAGTGAAAGAACGGCGTGAAAATAAAATACTTAAAACAATCACAAAAACCGTTTATTTAGTTTTGTTAAAAATTTGCATAAAGAGCAAGCCAGGAAATTAGAACCATCTCTACAAAAATCAGGGATCCTATGCTGAAGGTTTAAACCGACTTAAAGTTAATCTGAGATTAGCGATTGTCCACACAGAGTAAGCAGTATTATTAGGTAATCTAATTTAACGAATTTAATCTGAGATTAGGTTTAATCTCTGATTAAATCACCACTAACTCCAGGTTGTATTGTTAATTTATGTAAATTTTTAAACCACCTCTGGAGGTGGATTAAAAATTCGCGGGTTTTTCCCGCTAATCTTGGATTAATGACAATTTAATCTGAGATTAAATCTATTAACTCCGTTAACTTAGATTATAAAATCAATACTGTTAATATGTTTACTGTGTGTCGACAATCGCTAATCTCAGATTAATTTTAAGTCAGATTAAACCTTCAGCATACCACCCCTGATGAAGCTTAGCAACTGAACCTTGATATCAATGTGTGAAGTTTTGAACTTAGCTTTTTGTAAAAATTTCACAGAAGATAATAATAAACCTGAAAAATGTCCTCTGAAATTTCACAAAATGTGAAACTATATAATATAAAGTTCACACCGAAAATTTTACTTAAAGTCCTAAAAAACAAAAAAGCTAAACTGGTAGAACCCCAGACAGTTTACCACCTATAGCATTTTAAAATTTAGCTAGTTCACTTGCCGATCCACTTGGATTGGTTTTTAAAGTTTTGTTAAGATCCCATATTCTCCCATTCTCTTGGTTAACAGCTAAAGTTATTGCAATTTTTAAAAAAAGGGTGCTCTAGTATAGCAAAAAATACCGCTTAATTTCCTGAATTTGCATCACCTAAGAGGTTATGGAAACTTGTATCAGCGATCAACTTCTTAATTTTCTAAATATGAATAAACTTATCTCAAAAGACTTATCTCAACAAGGTTTTTCAAGAAAGCGTTTAACTTGTTCTGTTCTACTGGAGTCAATCAATGATTAGGCCAAAGCCATGGATAGATAAAGGATTTCTTATAAATACAGTGTTTATCGATTTTGGTGAAACCTTTGACTCCGTTTGTCATAAAATTATTTCTAAGCTTGAAGCTTATGGAATCACTGGAGACTGGACA
Source organism: Microlaimidae sp. YZB2_3 (assembly GCA_030248175.1). Lineage (NCBI taxonomy): Eukaryota > Metazoa > Nematoda > Chromadorea > Desmodorida > Microlaimidae > Microlaimidae sp. YZB2_3. The sequence continues at coordinate 2,548 of JASAMX010018947.1, read as the reverse complement.
CTAAAAATTTGGCTGGATAACTGCATTTTTAGGTAACAAAACACAAAAAGTAGTGATGAGTAAGTTCCATAGAATGCAAGGTAATATCTGGCGTTCCACAGGGAACTGTTCTTGGATCTTTGCTATTCCTTTTGTTCATTAATTATTCACCAAAAGAGCTAAAAATTTTAATATCACATGCAAATTATTTGCTGATGGAGTTAAGGTCTTTAAGACTAGAAGAAATCAGAACAAACGACTAACCTTCAAGCTGCAATAATAATACTAATAAAGTTTTTATTGTCAGTAAATTAATATAAATACTGACAAAGGGCAAATAAAGGTTGTTAAATATAGACCAACATACATTAAATACACATTCCTTACATACTGCCTAATTAGTTGGGGAAAAAAACGTTACAATATTTATTAAAATTTATTACTGGAAGACGTTTTTTAAAAGTCGATAATGTTTGAGAGTTTACAACAGCACTTGTCCAAGTCATTCCATATTGATATAATCCGTTGCAAAATTTGTACTTGCGAAAGTCTAGTTTGTATGATTCCACTGCTTTCAACTTGTAATTATGACCGCGCAAAGCATAGGGAAAGTATCATATACAAAAAACAACTCAAATTTTACATCAACATTTTCATGAATAATGTTATATACCATACACATATCTGCTTTAGTTCGACGTATTTCTAAAGATTCTAGAAAAAGAGCTTTTAATCTGGACTGATAGTTTGCAAATAGAATGTTGCACCTTAAGCACACCCTTTTAGTGTAATATTTTTGTACTTTTTCTTAATTTTTTGATGTCAGATATGGGTTATAATACAGGAATGTTACATTCGAGTATCGGCCTAATAAAAACATTAAACGCCTTAAGAAAAATAAAAGAATTATTAGAAATAAAACTTCTAGTATTAAACATGCTCTAGCATAGGCCTTAGATGATAATTCTGAGCAATGAGTGCTAAATTTTAAGTCAGATGTAACAGTAATACCAAGATCACAATTTTGTGAAACGTTTTTAATTTGAATTTCATTTAACAAATAATTACATTTAGGTATTATTTAGGAACCTTACATTTTTCCAGTGAAACGTTTAGCTGCCACGTTTTGGACCAATTACAAAAGTTTGCTAATGTATTTTGAAAATCTAAACTGGTATCAGTTTTACGTGATTGATAGAACTTTCCGTCATCAGCAAAAAACTTAGCACTACATGCTCCTTCTATATAGTCAACAATTTCATTTATATATAACACAAAAAAGGATTGGAACAAGAACTGAGCATTCAGGCACACCCGAACCTACTGGAACATATTCTGAAACTTGATTTCCAACAACTACTGCCTGTGAGCGCTCAGAAAAATAAGCCTTAGTCCATCTAAAAAGTTCAAAACCAATACCGTACCCCTCCAATTTAACAAGTAATTTAGTGTGGGATACGGCATCAAAAGCTTTAGAAAAGTCTATATACATAGAGCCAACCCTCATTTTGCTGTTTGCAGCTTTGGTCCAATCCTCAATAACAATTAACAACTGCGTACATTTGGATCTTTTTCTCATAAATCCAAACTGTTCTTTGGTTATTAGGTTATGACGTCTTAAATAACTCAGCAGTTCATCAACTATTATTATTATTTCCATTAATTTGCACATAATACAAGCTAAAGACACAGACCTATAGTTTTTTGAACATGAAGTAGTTCTTTTTTTAAAAATGGGTATTATTAAAGCAGTCAACCAAATCTCAGAAAGGAAACCTTCTTTCATGTTCATTTCAAAAAGCATTGCTAACGGTAATGCAATTTCTGAATCCAACAACTTTATAAATGCTGCAGGGAACCCATCAGGAGATCGAGATTGTTTATTTGGTAGCTTACGAATGGCTTGAAAACTTTTAAAACGCAATTGAGTTTATACCTATATTTTTTGGTATTTTTGGCTCAAAAGCTGGTTTTAAACCATTATCTATTGTAAAAACTGTACTGAAAAATGGGTTTAAAACAGTAAGCTTTTTCAGCATCTTCTATGGCTTATGTGCCATTTTGCTTTAATAATGGCGGCACTTTGTCTTTTGATTTAGTTTTAGAATTTACATATTGATAAAAGCGGTTTATATTTTGGCTTTCTACGAAGTGTTTTTCTTTATCAACAAAAAATTGTCTTAATTCGCTATCATACTCTCGAGCACATTCTTTATAAGCTTGTTTGCTAGCTGAATTTCGTTTACTGCGTTTATATAGTTTAAGTTTTTTAGCTTTAATTTTTTGCAGTTCTTTAGATAACGGAAACTTATGCGATCGTTTAAATACTCTAGGAACAAACATTTCAATACAATAGTTTAGTTTATTCGATAAAATGTCACTAAATTTTTGTACATCGCAAGTATTATGAAGTTTTTTACACACATTTTCTATTGCAAGCCAATTTGTTTTTTAAGGATACTCAAAAATTTCCGTTTTATTAGCCTTTTTAAAATTTGGATCTGAAACGCGAGCATTTCTTTGCTTAGTAAAAACATTAAGTACAATGTCAACTGAATTATGATCACAT